>DWGO01000097.1:0-15756 GCA_018247635.1 Eurytides dolicaon deicoon
TTTAAATAAAGATATTTTGATTTGATGAATGGAAGGGCAACTTTAATAAATTGTTTTTAAAAATGAATATGATATTTAAATGGATGTAAATAATTTTGTGCATCAACATGGCATTGGCCATAACAAATTCTTATACTATATTCTAACAAGATTATGTTGCTACATTGATTTTAGGAACCATCATTTTCCTGATTGTCCTGTAAATTTCTGTGATAAAATTTTCTGCATATTGATACCTTAATTTGCAAAACAAATAACCCCACTTTAGGTCGAAAATGGCTTCTTGATACCGGAAGAAAGTCTCTGTAGTCTAGTCTCACTTCTTAGTCTCTCTTGTGAAATTTCCTGCAAAGGTGTTATTGCTTTTATGAATTAAGGTTTAATTGATGTGTTTGTTATTGAATTATGATTTTACTTTTTTTCAGATCAAGTTACCAATAACTGCTAGAAAGATTTTAATTAAACATGATACCAATCCTGATACATCTATAAGGTAAAAGGATAACCTATATATTAAATATACATTAAAAAAAAACAATGGTTAAGTGGATTGATTAATATGTTTTTAAAAACATAATTTTTATTTTATGTACAAAAATCATATAAATTGAGAACTTACTGTTTAAAATGAAAATAATTCCTTATACAATGAATGTACCATAAAATTTAAAAGCTTGAATGTGAAATTGGTTCGATTTTATGCTAACATCTGGGCCATGGAATGTAAAGCTTTACAATTTACTTTTTGAATCTTAATAAAAGTGACGCTTATAAGATGTTGATTCTAAAAAAATAACAAACTTGCTTGCAACTGTACAATAATGTGTAGTTTGAGCAAGGCAGAAAGCTGCTTCGGCGGCTACACGGAGCAAATTCATTGTGCTTCGCTTAGAAAAGCTGCAGATGTGTTTTACGAAACAATCTCTATTCTTGTGTTAGTAATAAAAAAAAATTTAAACGTGCAGGTCTACTGCGAAAACTACAAATCATTCTTTTACGAGGGACGATCCACATGTATTTTCGGACATGGATGACGGTGACGGCCATGACGATGATGACAACGATTATGTACAGCAAACAAAACCCACAACCGTTATAGAACAGGGAAAAGGTTGTATATCATTATTGTTTTTTTTTCATTGCTTATGTTAATAACAAAATTAAAAAAATGGGTATTGAAAGATAAATTTTATATATGCAAAGTTCACAGACATTATAAACTTCTGTGTTCTGGTAAGGTTTATGGATTAGGTATGGGTAACGTTTATCTGTTACAAATATAAATTATAACAACGTTTAGTGACTTGAGATTAGAATCTTGAATAACATAAAAGTAAGAAGCATAAGAAGTGGCTATTTTTAGTGAGTGAAAAGGTCGGTTCGAGATCTTCTGCGGATCGCACCGATGGCTCTTTGTACAATGCGTATGCATTTTCTAGAGTAAATTAATGCTTTAAAAGTTAAATAAAAAAAAACAAGTGTTTGTCTTTGTTAGTCAAGTGTCTGCGCTCACACAGGTGCACTCACCCTTCTTTTACTATAACAGCCCAATGGGACATTATCCAAGCAACCGCAAGATGGCGTCGACAAGTAGCTGGGACCGACTTTATATATACCCATTCCAAGGATGGATATTACTTTCCAGTCAATCGGGTGATCAGCCCATAATGCCGTTTTTTTTTTATTTACGTGGGGGAAATGCCTACGCATAATCCCCGCGAGGGCGGATTATGTCGGACTGGCACAGACTAAAACCCCCACGATGTTCCATCCAGATCGCATATTGGTGGGATCACAAGAACGCTTTCGCACACTTCCGCGACCCCACCAGCGCCGGCTGTCAAAGCAGCCCCGCCTCGAGGTGCGCGTACTCCTTGTCTCCCCTCTGGTTAGGCGCGCCGAAACATAGAGCGCGCCTTACTACTCGGCCCCCTTTTAAGCGGCCTGCAGACCCCCCCAAGTCCACCGGCTGAAGGTCATGGGGGCTGGGAACGGGGAGCTGAACCGCCACTTCTGAAGCGCTAAGCATAAAACGACAAACAGCACAAAAGCGATAAGCCTTCCAGCCCCCAGCGACGGACCTTAGTTTTTGGAGCCACCGCTCGCCACGTTTTGGCCGCGGAGGATAGGGAGAACGGCGAACTGCAATACCGGTACTCCTCTTCCCCTGTGACCCCACCACGACTCATCAGCGGTGCTTAGTCGCGGACGATATGGAGAGCGATCTACGCACTGCCGACACTCCTCTTTCCCCGCGACTTCATCTTTGCAGTGCAGAACAGAGAGTTGTGGCCTTATACCACTCTCAACTTGCCCGTCGCAGCTCCCTCTATGGCTTATCCAAAGTGGGCTCCAAGAGCCCACCCGGAGTGAGTTTTCTTCCTGCTGGATCCAAGAGCACGCCATCAAGCATCAATTCCTTGAGACACAGGCAGCTGGCTCTTCCTTGAGTTACTTAGATTATGCAAGCTGTGCAAAGCACTTCCTAAAGTCTCGATATGTGGGGCTCAGTAATTGAAATGGTTTATTGATGCAGTTTTTTACCTCGGCCCACCTGAATCGCCCACTTGGCCGGTTCCCTTGGAACCTTGTATCCACAAGTAGTAGGACTCTTGCAGAGTCCGACTGGGGCGGTACCTCTGCATATAACTAATGTGGCTTGTGCTTAAACCTCGTAGTTTTTTTTAATGGGGTACGAGGCGAACGAGCATGCGATTCACCTGGCGGTAAGCGATTGCCCCCGCTCTTGGTCAAGGGACTTGTATGTGCCTTGCTGGCCTTTAAGGTGGGAGTAGACTTTTTTCTTAAAGGTCTCTAAGTCGTATCGGCCCGATAATATCGCTGGCGACAGCCAATGAACCGAAAGTGCACGGTGGTGGATGACTTACCTTTCTCTTGTGAACTGGTATGTTATTCCTAGTTTTTAAGCTTGCACCTTTGAGCCGTAGACTTCATTATAACTTATATTTAATTTTTTTCAGTAACTGCAGCGGCAAACACAAATTTACAATTCACAGTATCGATAAGAGGATCATTGCAAGTGATTCTTAATCGTTACATGTACAATTTGAACTCCACCCAGAGCTCCGGTGTGAAACGGTGGCGCTGTATCGACTATCGCAACAAAAAGTGTATGGCGTTCCTTGTCACCAAGGGACATGTTGTGTTAAATAGGTGAGATAGTACTTTTGACAGTCACTAAAGTCCAACTTTTGACAGTCACTAAAGTCCAATTATTTTCTTGTTTTAAAAAATACAACTTACTTAGTCTTTATAAATTCTTTTTGCCAAAGGTTTTACATGAAGTCAGTAATTATTCTAGTACACATATTTATTTTTCAGAGCAAATCTTCACACTCACTCGTATCACGATAAAAAAATATTGGCCAAAATCGAAAAGAATGCGGTATTCTCAGCAATTGACGACGCCGAAGGATACAAAGAAAAGGAAAACAGCAAAAATGATGAAGACACCACCATGGACAGCGAAGACTACAATACATTCAATCTCAGCAGAGACTCGAGTGATAAATGTTGAATTAGGTTAAAAAGTTATAAATATATAGAAAAAAAATAATTCTCATTATTTCACGTGAACATTGTTTCATTGCTTATCTGTCTCTCTATCTACTCCTATATTTATGTAGTAAAAAAAAAGTAAAAAAAAATAAGTTAAACGGTTTTATATTGCAGATAAATGTACTAAAAGCTAAAAAAATATTTCATGGATACAGTCATGGGTACCAATATGTATACATTGTTATATTTTTAAAATAAAGTAACTCATAACCTACTCACTTTCTGGAAATATCTATGGTCATATAAATTCCTGAAAATGCAATATACATTTAAGGTAATGGCACCTATAGATGACACATTAAGGATTTTTTTCTACATCTTGCACCGTGGAAACCACAAATTACAGAATTTTTCATGACTGTTAGTGCTCAAACAGGCTTTGAGTATTTGTCTATCAGCTAGAAAGTTTTCAGCGCCCTACGTTTACATAGATGTAATGGAACTAATTTTTTTTAATCACTCAATTGGCCCCTATAGATGACATTCAAAATTCGTTCGGTTCCTAAAGATGACAATGACGGCACCTAAAGATGACATAGGTTACTGTGTAAATTAAAAAGCCAAATTAGCAAAAATAATAACACATTTATTTTAATTAGAATAAAGAAATTAAAGATTTGCAACTTGGGGCACATCATAAATCTCCCTAGTTGAACTAAATTTGGTGGGCGTTTTTATTTTGCCCACAACATCGTCCCAAGCATAAAATAACCGATCCTCCCTTTGAGGCCATTTCCACAGTCGCCCATGACGCACCATGGCAGTTACGACGACTCCATCTTCTTTAACAACGATTATCCTACCAGGAAAAATCTTATTTTCGTATCTTACGGCAACATACTCCCCAACCTCCTTCCTTGGGGCTTGCAGCTCATTATCGGAGGATCCTGAGCTTTTTTCATCCCATTCACCTCCAGACGACGATTTCAAATTTCCAGCTTCGTCATTTGATGAAGCATCTGAATCTTCACTTTCTTTAGTTTTTCTAGAAGAGGTAAAGAGGCGCCTCGCGGTTTTCTTTTTGCATTTCTCGTCCTCTTTTTCTTGCCTCTTTTTAAGCCTAGCCGCCAATCGTTTTTGTTTCTCCTCATCTTTCTGTTTCTTCAGATCCAACTTTTTCTGGTGATACTCCTGCCACTGAGGGGATGAAATCACCGAAGGGATTTTTTCCTTAAACCTTCTCTTTTTCGGCACCGTACTTTCCTTTGGCCAGAAAAGGCATCTTTTAAAAGGCGACGGGATATAAGATGATGTAGAAGGAATAGGAGTTTCTACAGGAGAAGAAGCTTCTAAAGGAACAGAAACTTCTAAAGAACCCGAAGCCTCTAAAGGAGCAGAAACTTCCAAAGGAGCAGGAATTTCCATTCCGTCTTCAACAGGATCTAAAGGAGCAGAAACTTCCAAAGGGACAGGAATTTCCATTCCGTCTTCAACAGGATCCTCTGCATTTGCTAAAGGGGCTTCTAAAATAGTTACAGTATTTTTTTCTAATCCTGTTGTCACCTTCTTCCATAGCTCATACAGGGAATGGTCGGTAACAGGGATGGAATCTTTATTCCCACTAAAAGAAGCAATTTTTTCTCCCCCGATTACTGTCTTCAGCCACGGAATACAATTAGGACAGCACAAATTAGTTTCTGTATTGGGTTCAGTTGCTTTCGGTGGCGCAGCAGGTCTAACAGTGACTTCCAAAGGGTTCCAGGGCACTAACCCACATTTTTTGAACCCATTTGTCAAATATCTGGCCGATACACATCCAATAAAAGTTGATTAAGTAAGGCGCAAAAATTACTTTTTGACACTTCACCACCGCTTAATCGATGTTGTAAAGCTTTCTCCTTCCACGATGCTTTCAGCGTATGAAATACGGAGACGTCCATCGGTTGCAGCAAATGGGTGGCGTTGGGGTATAAGGCCACTAAAACGATGTCATTTTGGCTGCAAAGCTGACTAACCTCCATAGATAGATGGGAGACGTGGCCATCGACAAAAAATAGTACTGGCCGCACTATCTTTTCTTTTTCCAGCCATGGAATGAACTGGTTTCCAATGTACTCATAAAAAATTGCGCAGGTCATCCATCCCTGCTCACTTTTTCCTATAGCCCATGATGTGGGCACATTTACGGTGATATGGAGCGGAATACGTGTATAACGGAAGACTACCAAGGGTGGTGCAAGATCTCCATTAGCATTGCCCGTAAAGAGAACTGTAATGCACTCTTTCTCGTCATTACCAACCGCTTGATAAATAGTTTTACAACCGCGTTCAGCCATAACTTTTCCGGCTTTTGGTTGCAAGAAAAATGCTGTCTCATCAGCGTTAAATACGTGTTTGGGGTCATCCAAGACGCTCGCCAATCCGTTTCCCTCTAAATACGTATAAACGTCATTCTTCCAGCCGTTTAATTGCTTCGGCTTCTGCTCTTTGTTAAATTTTGGGCAACGCGATTAGAAATCCGAGGGTGTCTACTCATAAAACTGCCATACCACTTTTTGGATGGAACCTTATCACGGAAAATGTCCTTCCCTAATTGAGCGGCTAATCTTTGCATGCTTATTAAAAAGGTTCCTTTCGAAACGGGAAATCCTTTTCTCGATAATTCAAGGACCCATTCCTCAATTTTCAGTTCCTCATCGGCCGTAAAAGCCGTACGGGCTCCCATTTTTCTTGATATTGGGTTGAACCCTTTGACCTTGCTCCGAAGTGTAGAGCGGGGTATTTTGTACTTCTTAGCAGCCGCGTACATAGGTACCCCACGCATCACGTCATCCAGGGCTTTTGTCATAACTTCCTCATCATACTGCAGAATTTTTGTGGGAAGCATCGTCTTTATTCACCTAAAAAAATAAAAAGTTACTTAGGGATCGAATGCATAACCTAAAGATGACACGCTAAGAACCTAAGGATGACATAGCTGTCAGCTTAAGGTTCCTGGACAACTATTGCACCGAAATAAAAATCCAATATATTCTTTTTATTTTTTAACTTCTATAGCACTGAAGCATCAATCGGGGCTAAAAAACTTTAAGATGACAATACGATCATCTTTAGGAAACTGCGCCTTTTAAGGAACCTAAACATGACACCGCCTTTGCAACCCCAACCCATAACCATAATGACTGTGCAAAGCGCTTTGTTGTGGAATTAAGTCTAACAATGACAAAAACTTATTTAGGTATATCATTGCGATAAATAACGAGATGAAAAAACTTAAATAGTAAATACACTTACCTTAACCAAATCACTAGAATTGAAGCGAAAAACAGCAAATGATACAACCACAAACATAAACAAGACCGTATCATGGAAACTACAATGGCGTTTGATTGTTTTGTTATGTTGTCTCCAGGGAGAAGAATCAGTTTTGTCAATGCAACAAATAAAATTCCCGCTACTTTTTTAAAACTCTTGTTTTTTGAAAGGTTATGAGACACTGTCATCTTTAGGTGGTATGTCATCTATAGGTGCCATTACCTTATGTATTTAGTTAGCAAGAAACACTTTGTTTTCCAAAAAGTATGAAATAAAATTTCTATAATAATGAAAATCCAAGAAAATTAAAAAGCATTATTTACAACTATTGGCGAATGCAGTAAACCTTTTGCGATAATGAACTTTTATAGTAACAAAACCACGAAAATATATTACTTTATTTATTTAAGTAATAAAATAACTGTTGTGCATTGTACAATAGGTTAGCCATTACACAATTCATGCACTGGAATACATTGAGACCCAACCATTATATTATTTTTCCCTTTTTTTTAACTCCTGGCTATTTTATGGTTAAAAATAATACTTGATACAAATATTTTGTAAAAGAAAATAGCCAAACATTGATAAATTTATTTTTAAAATTTCTGTTCAAATTTATTATGTACATTACAGCTTAAAAGAGTCATGGGCAGCTAATCTTCTAGGTCTAAATTTTGTAATTCTTCATCCAAATCTTCATCTAGGAAAAGGTTTTCGTTAATTGGCACAGCCATTGTAGAATCTTCTGTGGATTCTTCTTTAATAGAATCACCCTTCGAATTCTCATTTTCTCCATTTTCCATTCCTTTGCTAAGCTGTTGTAGTCTATCTTCTGTAGCTTTCGTTCCAGAGTCATCCGCCTAAAAAAATATTAGAAACTGTTTAGACTTAAGCATATATATCTTGAAAAACTTTGGTTGGTTGTTTATTACTCTCTAAACTCTACGTTCTCATTTATGACATAAGTATCTATTATTCATACCTCGGAAGCTTCCATTCCAATGAGCTCAAATTGAACCTCACGGTACTCAGTGGTGTCGTTATCTTCCTCGTCATAAGTACCTAAGTCAACAGCTTCATCACCATCCTAAAACAAACATTCAGATATTATATAAAAGTAAGTGAAATAGTTACGAAATCTATTTATCTCACTACAGGTTATCATCAAGGCAATAGAATATTATTGAATAAGTCCATTACCAAATTGGTTAGGGGTTAGCCAGTTTGGTATTAAATCACATCTCTTCAGCACTTATCATAAATAACTCAAATTTAATTAAATGATGTAGAGAAATAGAAAACAGAGACATTTTTAAATTAATCAAAGAAGATTAGGATAAGATTAAGATATTCTTATTTAAATTTCTATTGTAATACTTCCAAATGTAAGGCTTGATATTAACATGTATATATTGCTTTATTATAATAGAAAAGATAGTAAGTTAAAAGAATAATTGATATAAACCTCATCTGCATCTGCAGCCAGAGCGGGATCAAAGGAGAACATTTCTCTACCAGACAATCCAACAGCACGACCAGCCTTAAAATCGCTGCGACGTTGCTCCTCCGCCTTTGTCATAGCATCCTGAAAATAACCATATCCATTATCATCATGATCAGAAGCTGTTATAAAGCATACTGTACTAAAACATAATGTAGATTTTTATGTTGTATACATTTCAGATAAAAGAAGAACGTTT
The DNA here is from genome assembly GCA_018247635.1 of Eurytides dolicaon deicoon. Taxonomy (NCBI): domain Eukaryota; kingdom Metazoa; phylum Arthropoda; class Insecta; order Lepidoptera; family Papilionidae; genus Eurytides; species Eurytides dolicaon. Next base: position 8,538 of record DWGO01000097.1, read on the forward strand.
GCGGTGAACCAGAGTAAACACAATTTAGTTAATTACTTGACAATACAAGTAAGCAGAATATCAATAGCCATGCAATTAACACTGCACACTTACATGTTTCTCCTTAATTTTCTTTTTCTTCCAGGCAAGGAAGGTTTCAAGAGTGATCTTAGTCTGATTTGGACCTAAAGCTGCCCTCTCTCTTTCTATTAGATCTACAAGAGATATTTCGTTCTTCTTTTCTTCCATCTTCTTCTTATCACGTTTAAGAACGAAGCCTGGTGGAAGAGCATGTCTGTATATGCATTTCGTGCCAGATGGACACTCCCAAAACCAACCATATTTTGACCTTTCTACAGCTTCTAAGAAATGTTTGCATATCTGCAATAATAAACAAGAATTAAAGTACATAAATATAATTAACAATGGTTATAAATGCAATGTTTGAGAATAAACTATTGATTTAAAAAATATATATTTTTAGGTAATATATATATATTGAACAATTCTTAGGAATTTTTTATGTACAATACTTACAATATCAGTTGTAGGCCTTTGCTTGTCTCCTTCTCCATGTTTCTTTTCCACCACCTCTTTAAGCTTGTCTTCATCCCAATTATCCATATTGTCATCATCATCACGCATATCTACATAAAGTGATCGTTTTTCTGCCTAAAAATTACATTGAAATATCTTAAAATATGCTTGTTATGTACAATCCTAGAGTTTTAAAGATACCTTTTCTCAAAGATAAAGAAATAAATATCTTTAAAATAGAAATTTATCAATTACTTTAATTTAAAAAAACAGCTGCTACTACAGAGAATTAGAGTATGCAAATTATGAGCACAAAGCTCATCTACATGTTTAACAACTATTTATAGATTATGCAAAATTTTGTATTATGCAGGAATTGAACCCACAGAACACTGACCATTTTTTAAAAGATGAAGTGATGAGACAAGCTGATGGTTAGCATCACACCAGCTCATAACAACACAACATCGCAAAGCATGCTTGGCCCTGTGCTGCACTCGCCACCCAGAGATATTAGATGGTCTATCTCTTTGCCCTGTAATTTCGTTGGCATCATTGCCCTTCAAACCCCAACACAGTAGTGCTTACACACTACTGCTTGGCAGGAGAATATCTGGCAATGCAGTGGTACCGCCCCAGTTGGACTCTGTAAGAGTGCTACCACTAAAAAAGCTGTTACCTTATTTGATCGAGCACAACAGGGCATACAATAACAGTTAATTGCTTCACACACTTAAAGTAATATGCTTTTCTTGCAATTTCTATTATCAGTTTTGACAATAATAAAAAGATAGTAGAGTACTGTTATAAGACTAACCTTCCTCTCTAAAGTCAAGTCATGAGAAAACTTGCATTTATCTCCTTTAAAGCATTGACCTTGCTTAAAGAATGCACATACAACTGATTTAGGGTCAGTACCTGTAAATCAAAAAGGAATGCAATTAAAATTTCTAAAATGTAAATTTATAATTGCAACATAAAGGAATGCAATTATAAATTTACAAAATGAGTTGAATAATCCAACCCAACTCAATTTGCAACTGTTGTGTCTTATTGATACAAAGTCATTAAGATATAATCTTTTTTGTAGTCTTTTTTATGATAAAAAAATGTTATGTAACCTTTTTCAACTTTCTGAGTTTGGACGGGTTTAAATAACATTGCCAATTCTTTTTGCTCTTTCATTTTCTGCTCTTTGTCCTTTTTCTTATCATCCATAGGCTTAGCTGGATGAATGCCCCCACTTTTCACTTGTTTCTCCACTTGCTGAATAAATTTTTGTTGCTTTGCTCCTTTCTTATTTTTCAGTCCAAATGTCTTATCCTTTTTGAAAATAACATGGAAAAAACACAATTATTGGGCAAAAACTTCAATGTACAATTTCATTATAAATCTGTTACAATATTGGACTAGTAAAAAAATTATGATTGTTTTTTTTTAATTAAATAAAAGATCCAAATGAAATTATTTACTTCACAACAAAAGCAGGGAAGGATATTTACATTTTGCATTAGTTTATGTAATATTGAAAGTTAGGTTTGAATCATAATACTTTAGATCAATGTTTCCTAACCTTATTTAGTTCATGGACATCTAAGAATTCAAGATTTCAGGGACTCCATTAATAAAATCAATAAATTTTAAACCAATTCAATACTACAAAGAAGGAAAAAACATACCTTTTTCACTAAAAAATAATATGTTTATATTTGTGCTGTAATGTTACTACTGAGTTGTAATCTCAAATAGGAATCCACTTGTAATCTATTCATGTTTAGTTTATGCAAGGGCAGAGAATGCCTTTTCACAGTGATATGTGGTTAAGAAAAGTCATAAATATTTCAAGGCCTCTTCTAATATTTTCTCATAGTCATTTCTTAGTTTCAACAAGAACTTGCTTAAGAGGATTATTTAAAATTATGCTACAAAGCTCAATCACAAGATATTTCTATTAATCAGTTTTCCTGTCATTTTCAAGTTAGCGGTATTAGTAACATTTAAGTAAAAAGGGTCGATTATCTAATTTTTATTTTTGTTATGTTTTTCAAAGCGAAGATCTCAGCATGGAGGTGTTTAATAATTTCGTCTTGTACTTGTGTTGGCAACATTTCTCTTTACGATTAATAATTATATAAGAATAAGAAACTTTGGATTTATTATTGTTCAATGGTCCACAGATGTGATCATAAATTCCCATACACATAATGAAGGATTAACGGAATACAGGTTAAAAAAAAACATTATTTAAGATGGTTGAAATGCATGTATATAGGGTTGTTTTCCCTTCATCTTAATCATTAACAAAAATAAAAACAATCCGTAAAATAATGCAAATAGTGACATTAAGTTTTGTCTAGGTTGATATTAAAATTACCTCAATAACTTTCTCTTTCTTTTTCTGCTCCGTTTTTTTGCTGCCGGCTGCAGCTGGCTTCTTTGGCGGCATGGTTAGGCTATTTTTTCAACTTTGCCTTATGAACAGTAAAGTAATTTTCACAACTGTAATATTGATTCTTTTTTTTAATTTCTCTTGATGAATTGCTTAAATGTAATAAACATTACACAAGCAAAAAATGAAAGATTGTTTCTCAATACGTTTGGTGCAAACGTCGTGGAAATTAAAGAATTATAAGTTGACGTTCATACAGCAGCGACTATCTGACATTTGACAATTATATTATTAAAAGCAATAAATGAAATCGGGCTCCTTTATGGAAGTTGAATTATTTTTACATTATAAAGGTTATTTCAAAAATATTTCATTTCTAAAACAATATTTTTATGGTGACATATATAAACCTTAAGCATCGAAATACTTTTATTTTGCAATTAATGAAACGAAATAAAGCCGCGTCTCAGTTTTGTATAGTATAATCTGTTGTTGGTGTTGTAATAGTGTTACAATATACAATTAAAAAATATTTTAGAGAAAAAATGACTTGTTTCACATAGTTTCACTTATATAAAATTTCATTAAATGTAAAAAAGTTGAAGTAGTAATCAAAAAGCGGAATTACGATTTCTATTTTCAGCTTCTAACTGTGTGAAACAGTTTTAAATAAAATAAAATCTTCAAAAACAAAACAGGGAACACACTTGACTTGAAACAAATACTGTCAACACTCAGGGAGTCGATTTATAAAATTCAACTTGATGCCGAATGCCGACCGAAATAATAAACAGTCGTGAAAAGTAGGCCATGGCGTACGTTAGTATAAGTGCAATTCAGCACTGCAGCGTCAAACAGGTCGCTATTGTGTTTGCTTTTTATTAAATAAAATCGTTATGGAATTAGTAGACGTTGAAGAGTGTCAGCCAGATCCAACGGCGGCAGGACGAAAGAAAAGTTTATGGGCGAAAATTAATAATAGGACAACGTATAGCTATTTCATTAACGTTGTTATTTCTATTTTGTTACTTACGTGTTTAGTGTTAGTGCTGTATTTCTTTAAAGAATATCTGAAAACAATCTTATATTGGGTTGATTTGCAGGATCCAAAGATAATATTCCTTCTTTTTATGGGATTGTTTTTAATAGTGAGTTTCCCAGTGACCATCGGGTATTTAGTATTAATTATAACAAGTGGATATTTATTTGGAATAGTGAAGGGTTTGGTGACAGTAGTGGTGAGTGCAAACTTTGGGGTGGCCGTTGCCCACTTTACCCTAAAGCTCCTGCGCGGATACCTTCCTTTGGACCGACTTCTCAAGAACGAGACTGCTAGAGCTTTACTCAAAGTCATCTCTGGACCCCAGGCATTTAAAATTGTCTTCTTTGCAAGACTGACTCCTATACCTTTTGGACTACAGAACACAATTTTTGCAGTAAGTAAAAGCATTTTATTGATATACCAATTGGCAAATGGAAATTAATATATAATTGGAATGAATGGCAATTTATAATAAAATTATGCTTCCATCCTAATAATTTAAGTTGAGATCAATTAGAAAATATTTCGTTATAAGTTTTATGAAAATCACCTCTGATACCATGCTTGGCCTCTTTATTTTATTTGGTTAAGATTAGTCTTGACCAAATTAAAAGGTGTCACTTTCAAAAAGCATAATTTCTTGATTTGACTTTTTATATTTTTTTCTATATTTTTCATTTGTATGATTTCATTGCCAAGAGTGTACATATTGATTGCATTGCTATATCTTATCTAAGGAATTCATATAAGTGAATGTGTGGTTTTATTTTAAAGTATCATATATTGTGTACATCTTGAACTAAATGTTTATAAATACTTCATTGAATACTTGACACCATTTTACCATTACAACTGTATTTTGTTATTGTTTTATATGACTTCAATTATATATAATGTGAATATAAACAGACTCTTTAAGTTATGCTTTACACAAATAAAACTTTTTAAACTTAATAATCATGATTGCATCATATAAATGCCTTTGAAAATGACAAATAAGTATATTGGGAAAAATAAGATAGCTAAATAAAATTGCTTTAATTGTGTCTAATCATTTTTTTTTCAGTGGGAACTTTTAGTTACTTCTAATACTATCTGATACATGATAAAAGTGACTGGGATTGAATACCATTTTAGAACTGTTTAAATATAATGAATGACTCTTGATGCACCATATGTACCCTAGTTTAGATGTCCATATAAAATGTAAACCTTTTTTTATGTGGCTAATAGATAAATTTTATATTATTATTATTAAAATATAACTGTAATCACAGCACAGCTCGAATTAGTTTTTCACTAACAATTAATTTAACTATAAATATGATTTTTAAAGTAGTAGTTATGGTGGAAAGAATAATTTATTTTGAATTCAATTAAGTTATTAAATGCTTCTAAAGGTTCTCCTTTTAGTCTCAATTATATAAATAAAAATGTACAGTGTTTGCATTTTTTCACAATAACAATCGAGAAGTTGAAAAATATTAGACTATGAAAACTCAAGTACTTGTTAAATGAATATGAAATGGTAATGTAGAAAGTATTGAAGCATGTTATTTCATTATTAGCAATTTGAACTTTTTGAATAATAACTGTATAAATCCAAAATACAAGTTCCGAAAACTGATGACTGCAAACTAAATTGTCTTGCAATTAGGAAAAACTTTAGTGAAAAGGTTTAAACTTTACAACATGTAAGCAAAACAATTTTGTAAAAATGATCCTTGTATACTGATCCTTACTAGTAATATTATATGTATGTAATATAATATATAACAAACACTTTTTATACAATATAGCTTTTATAATATTAACAAAGATTACATTTCTCTGTAAATATTCTAAGTGTGAAAAAATCTTTCATGGTAAAGTACTTCTAAATGCTAGTAATTGTGTTTGGGATTATTGCAAACAGTCGGCAAACACAGCTCAGATAACAAATACATAAAAATTGTATTTCTGACCGAATGATGTTTGTCACTATCTTTATTCACATTCAATTTCTGCGTGGTATTTCCAGCGATATCAAATCCAATACAATAAAACCTGGTGTTCCCTTGGTTTTGCTAACATATATTTGCATTTGGTATTTTATTTTTTAAATTAAATGTACGCATTGCTAGTGCTTAATTTTGTAGATGAGTGTGATGTGGATAAGGACAAATCAACAAATACATTTTTATTAATAATATTACTCTGGGTGGTATTAATAATATAATATTAAATTAGTTTAGTTAAATATTGTCAGTTTTCACTTTAAAACCATATATTATTATTAGGACAGAATATTTGCTATTATTGTTTATATCCCCAGGGCGGATTTCCTGTTTGTTGTGGCCTGTTTGTGTTGGCCTAATGCGAAAACTGCTCCTTTATATTTACAACTAGTATTGAGTTGGACATGCAAGAGGCAGTACATTTGTCCCGTACAAGACTTAGTAATGTCAGAGCGGCTCTAAATTGAGAACGAACTATTAACCTTTATGACTTGCCTCATTTGAATTAGGATGTTGTCCTGGCTCAGTAGAAAAAAGACGCTACTCTTACACTCTTTAAAAATTCTTGCCCTACCCTACACTAGTTATAACTCCGAGTGAACACATTTCGTGATAATCACCGCGCCATGTTATGAAAGCGTTGGAAAATATACGCAGTTGTCTAGCACGTGTTTCGCATTCCAGCGGTGTGTTGCGCGAAAATATTAGACGTTGCAAAGCATCTGTTTTCTGGTAGGACTCTTGTAGACCCCCCTAGGTACGGGCAGACCATGAATTGAGGAACCCTGAGCTAATAGTACTTTGGCGGCCTGCCCAATCAATTAAATAAAATAACTTAGAAAGGAACTAGGTACTGTCTATTTTCTTTAGCAGGGCTAAGAGCGGAAAAAATCTACGGGGCCCAGGACTAAAGTCCATAGTACCATCAAATAAATCCGCGGCTGACGCTAGGGTTGATGCAATATTATTATAGGTTTTCTATCGCCAAATAGTAATGTACCCCAAACACAGTAAACCATGCACATGCTACTACTGTTTGATTTTAAAATAACTAGAAGTAGATTGATCCATTCTTATGCCCGATCCAGACTCGCGAAGCGCCTCCTAGACGCGCTCGGCACGAGTCTTGGCAAGTGGAGGCTAGCCATCCACACTCTCGATTTATTCACACTGGCGTCCTTTGACTTTTTTTTAAATCAATCAAAATATCTTTATTCAAATAGGCCTATACAAGCACTTTCGAATCGTCATTTTTACATGTTAGTTCGTGAGGAA
>DWGO01000098.1:0-15745 GCA_018247635.1 Eurytides dolicaon deicoon
TATATATATATATATATATATTAGTACGATTACATTGTCAATATTATAATATCAAAAAAGTAAATGTCAAGCCCAAAAACTATATAATGCAATGTTCGTCGTATTATTTACCAAAAAACCCACAATAACATTAAAACTTGAAAACTTCGGTCGAAATTAGTCTACTTAATAGCTTATTAATTAATGCAGTGAGATTAAATAATACTATATATAAAAATGTAATATTAAAGGTTATAAAATCACTAAGTACATTTAATTGTTATATACAGTGGACTAAAAGTCCACTCGCACTACTTTATAAAGTTTTTATTTAAATTAGAAAATCAACATTAAAGTTATCAATACGCTCTTCCACGATATTTCTATCATCATGATGATATTCGTAAATAAGAAAAATCACTTCAGTAGCCCGTTGCTTTACCCAAGAAACGTCTCATCTGAAAATAAAAACATGTAAATATAGCCGCTTTGATTAAGATGGCAATAAATATCTCTGACTTAAACAAATATGTCCTGTTGTAAAACTAGGTCATGCGGTTGACTCGTTTTAACATGCGTTATCATTACTCGTTTTAACATCGTATCTACGTGCAGTTCTTGAGATAATATTCTAATTAGCGCCGTCAGTTACGATCACTGATAACTAGTACTATTTTCCCTTAAGTAAATGAAAATGACACAATTTAGATTATATATTAATTATTTGATGTCCACGGATTGGTCCTTCGAGATATTTGAATTTATTCCAAGGGAATTATGACTACTAACTTTTTTCTGCGATAAGAAATAGCCTTAATAATAAACAGGCAATACACTTCCCCTATGCAAGTTTAAAATCATCCTTTGATGCGTTAAGGAAAGAAAACCAATAAACACACTCGCATTTAAAATATTAGTACTAGTATCTATGATATGCTACAAATGCTTACGTTTATGGTAAAAAGCTATATGTAATCAATTATATAGTTAATTGAATGTTAATTATTTTATGAATATATACGTTGTGCAATATATATTTACAATTTTAAACTGTATATATTATAATAAAATTACAATAAACTTTGTAAATAGTCAGTAATGGATTACGCTCAATCTTAGCGTTTAAAATTCCTTAAAAGTAGGTAAATTTCTTAGTAACAAGAAAGACAAAATCCAACAAATGTCTCTAATTAAATTATTTAAAGATAAAAAGATTATGTTATATATAAATATGTTATGTTACGTATATGGTTTTGTACTATTGTAGCTCATGTGTAGTTTATTATCAATACACGTGTACATATGTACATGCCGTGTTATGTGTGATCCTATAGACATTTAGGATCTTGCATACACTCGTGCAAATTTAAGGTTCTGTATTCCGATAAAGCTTCACAGTCCCATAGATTAAAAGCGAATATATCAGTCACCCGAAGATATAAGCTTGGACGTTTAAACTTGATTACAAGATGCACTTGTACAAACCCTTTTTAAGTGAAACGCAAAAAATTAAAAATCATATTTCACTTTTCGATATGGGTCGGATAACGTCGATTTTGGGAGAAAAATAAAACTAACATAGGACAATTTCTGACAATCCACCTCAACGCGCATAGACACAAACGACACTCGAGAAAATTACGAAAACAAATAATAAAACGTTACAAGGGAGACAATGGGTCCGTACAACAATGACCGGTATTAACTTGGCCATCACAAAACCTTTAAAAAAGCAACAAAGATCCTTGCACAATGAACCATTCAACCCTTTCGTCAAAATATATGCCGAATTGACACTTCCTTATTGCCCCATAAATTTAACAAGCGCGCCACAATACCAAGACAATAACTTTCTTTCAGGAATTATTTTTGTCAGCTATTTTATTGCCCCGTATGATGGTTTGAGTTTTTTTGTTAATATAATCTATGTTACTGCGTAAGTCAGTAGTATGCGAGCTGCACGAGTGAATTTATCGGTTTAAATTAACAGTTTAACGTCAATTTTACACGAAAACTGTATTGCAAGGTGGAATCACCGTCGAGAGCTGTATTTCGGTGAGTTAAATAACTTTTGGGCTGTCTTAAAATTTTTCGCCACAACTTATTTTTATTTAAAAATCGAACAACGTTCCTTATTGATTACACCATACAAGTATTGTGACATAATTGTATCTTTAATATGATCATATTTAAAGATATTAGACACATTTTGACAATTGAGCAATTTGAACTGTTCAAAATCATTGGTGAAGATAAATTGATAAAGTTATTAAAAAATTACAACATATTTTAAATACACTATCAGCAAACAAATCGCTGGTTAACTATTAAAAAAACGAATAGCTCTTTAATTTCATGTAAAGTAATAAGAAATGTTAAATTCGACGATACTTGATTACTTCAAGGATTTTTTATGGCAATTAATTAAATCATAATAATTACTCTTGATCCGACAAGTCCGTTTCTAAATGTCTGCAAAAAACGTCGTTAGTTCGTTTAATTCGCGTACCGATTATATCATTCAATGTATAAAATCGTAATATACTCCGATCGCTATTATGTCCATAATATTTCGTTCCAATTTCTGGTAGGGAATAATATTAGAACGGACTTAGAAATAATGAAAGCAGAAGCGTTTGGGTCTCAATCAACTCGATATCACATTAAGATGTCTTTGTATTTCTATTAACTTTTACACCCTACATCCACCTTTTTATTAATATTAAAACTACATTTATAGCTGTCCTCTGTAGTATCTACGGCTTTCCTAGAGTAATTTTTGGTTATTTTTTATTTAAAAAAAAACTATTATAGGCTTCAAAGAAATTTTATATTGATATAATTATCATCTTGGAATAAAAAGTATTTTATTTTTTATTTCAGTGTATTAGCTGTGTTTATTCCTTTTTTTTAATCATCTATAATAATCGCATAGACAAGGGACTGAGCCTTATTTACGGCTCATTCGCCCGGTAAGAATAAAGCAGCGGATAAATATACTGAACATATTTTAAGCTGTCAGTACAATATGGCGCCCAACAGACCCGCCTTTGACTGCAAACTTACGGGAAACAAATTAGGGGAGACTAACCCTATGGCGGCAGTCACGATTTAATTATCGAACTATAAATTGCTGCACACCTAAAGATTCGAGAAATGACTAAACGCTCGGCCGTGAACCATCCAAAGCCGACAATCGACTGGAATCGACAATTACTTGACGAACATCGGACGATAATAGCTTAATTCAGGTGTGAAACGTGAACGTAGGTACCTATGAATTAAGTTGTAAAATTCGAATCGCTCCGCGTCTCCGACTACAATCGCCACTATGACGAAATGATTAAGTCGATGATGATGTGATGCGATGCGATCGAAATGATTGTGAACGATCAATTCTATCATTCAGAGGTTGTAGATCTGTTCATCTTTAAAAGCGATATATGATGTATCTTATGATGAAATATAATCCTTGTTAGAATTTTAAATGTGATGAGTTGATTGTTGTTTTGTCAGTTTGTGTCTTTATAATGAAGCAATAGAAAAACGAATCGCCTTTATTTTCGGCTTAGGTGTAGTTTAGTAACCTCTTAAAAATCATAACAACGTGAACACCTCATGGCGTTTAAATCACGAGACGGATAGAAAGTAAAGTGATATAGTATAATAAACAGACTATATGTCTGTTTATTATACTGTAAAAAAATCTAAAGACGGGAAAAAGTACACGTAATGAAAATCTACGCGAGCAAACACACGGGCACGATCTTGTAGATACTGTTCAGATTAAAGCGCCGGTCTCTATAGTTTTTATTTGGTAATTTCTTATTACGTATGTACTTCGATAAAGTGAAAAGAATTTTTATTTATTAAAAGTATTCATAATTATTACCAAAGTAAATTATTAATAAGCTCACTTTAATTAAACCCTATTACCAATTAAACAGTCGTTATCAGTGGAACTCATTAAATTATTGAAAAGCCGATCAACAGAAATTAAAGGCGCGGTGCGAAGGATTTGCGACTGTCAAGAAACCATTCCATTTTAATTTTAATGGAAGGAATAATGGACGCTTTGCTTAATTAAAAAGTACTTTAGCGGCGGCAATGTGTTCGTATTTCGAACATGAATCTAAATGCAAACTAGCAGAATGTCACAATTTCGGTTTTAATCTGAATCAATTTTTTTTAATTTTTTTTTCAACATTAACGTTCCACATAAACTCAATCAAGAATAAACAAAGCAAGGAAACTCTTTTGTTAATGGAAATAGTGATCACTTTATTTCTTATTAAATCAATAATGATACAAAGGATTAACTGATTTGTTACACATTTATCATTTTCATATTTAGCCCTTTTTGTAAATAATAATATAGATTATGTCTTATACACAGCTTTTGCTCTCACGTTACTGTGTATTTTTGGATAAGACCGAAGAAAACACAACGGGCCCTGAGAAATAATTTCCGATAAGCGTAGGACATTTTTCCTTTCAACGTGGGAATTTCGCAGTCGCCCCATTAAAATTCCGCACCAAATTGAAATTGAGACTCAGCGGAGCGAAGAGCGCTGTCATTTGGAAGGGTGTCTACAAAAATTAAGTCGATCCCATGAACGATAAAAGTGGAACAGTTCGATAGGAGAGAAGTTGGTAGACGTCTACTACGCCGTCACTTAATTACGGCGGGCGTAATTGAAACTTCGTCGGAAGCTTATCGCGTCTGCAGTTGCCCCGTTGCTTTTCTACCTTCTAGCAGATGCAGTTTCCTGCATATCTACATGCATATATATGTAGGGGATTAAGAGAGCAATAAATCGATCTAGATATGTTTCTTTGTTAAAAAATGTGATAAAAAATACCTCGGTCATCTATAAATTTATTTTACTAAATAATGTATCGTATTCGCTTTAAATATAATAAATTACAATGTTTGCAGAAACTTTCTACAAAGGAATATAGTGAAAATTGAACAACTTGTTCTGCTGAAATGTAGTATGTTGGTTCGCCCATAAGCGTCAATAGCAACGAAACTATATGATTTGTATAGCAAAGTGTGTAGCATGAAGAGCACTTTTAATTGGCTTTTGTCCCTGCAATCCAAGTCAATTATAGAGGAACAAATATGTAATAAAATTAAAAATTAATAATTTAGAAATGAAGATAACCGAGATAACATTGACAGTGGGAACAACACCTTCAGTCCGTCCCGTGACCATGAACGCTGTTAGTGTTTGAAACGTCGGGACGTTAAATTTAAAATAAATGATAAAATTCGTAAATAGTTTTATATTACAAATATAACTAACTAATAGAGGTAAATTTAAAAATGTTAATTTTAGGGGTAATTTTTAACAAGAACAAATTTTAATTTATAATAACATGAAAGACCACTCTATTCTATTTCATCAACTTGATTAAAACCGTACCGTAGTCCAAATTAAAAATATCACTTGTACTGATTGAATTGAATATGCATACGAAGGTGGAGATTTGACTTTATAATGAAACGGCCTGTACTTCGCTGTTGTTTCCATTACAATCACGGAATAACTAAAACGCTTCGCAAAGGGAATGGCCGCGAGAAAGTTCGATTTGCTAATTAAAGGCCGAAACAGGCGAACGTCTGTTAATTGTCGATTTAATGGGGGCCCACTGATTAGGACCATTGCACACTATCACGTAAAACACATTACCTTGTAGAGAACTTTTCCAATTCTCCACAGGCACATCGCGTCTCAGCATTACAGGCTTGCGTTCTGAATAAGTTGAATGTAGGATGTGTAATGAAAGTTGGAATTTAGATCCGTTTCTTAGCCTATTTTTCTTAGATGATAATGTTACGAGGCAAGCAAGTCGTACGGCTGGTGGTAAGCAAGTCTTCCAAAGATTTAACATGTTATATCCTATACCCAATAATTAAACTGGTGATACTGCTCTTCAAACCGGAGCACATTAGTGATTATATATTACTACTTAACTATAGAATAACTGGCAATCCATTGGATCTAACCCAGGTGGACTCTGCAAAAAGTAAAGCTAATGTTTTTCTATTTTCTAAAATGTGATGTTTCAAAGCTTGTTGTCGAAAAATTCCCGCTTGGTTTTAATCTAACTACTATCGTGTTTACTAAAACATTTTATATTAAATAATAAGGTCTTCTAACGTTATACGGGATCTAAAATAATATGTCTCCGGTAATCAAGCGGAGTATGAGTCTCCAATATTGATTAAATGCTCCTGGGTGGCCGTAATGACTTATTGATAATCGATACGTCGCTTGAAATAGAAGAAGGGTATCTCGAGAAAATAAAGAAATATTTTAGTCTCTCATAATTCAGTAGCATAGGATACGGTACGTCTATATAGAATAAAAGCAATTCGATGCCACCAAGTTAAAAATGACAAATAGACCATAGCGAATAGTAAAATATTTTGTGACTAGAAGACATTTACTTGATCTATTGTATTAGATTTGCCGACGGATACGCGCGTGTATTTTGATATCGATTCCTTTTTCTCGATTTTGAAAATAATTCCGAGATTAAACGTAGCCTTTATCACTCTCCTTCCTGTTTTTTTTAAGACATAAAGTAACGAGACGAGCAAGTCATGCGCCTGACGTTAAGCGTCACATCTACCCATAACAACAAAGTAGCATACTTGGCTCTGTGCTGCGCTCGTCACCCAGAGATATAACGTGGTCTATCTCTTTGCCTTGCAATTACTCTGGAATCATTGCCCTTCAAACCGCAACACAGTAGTGCTTACACACTACTGCATGGCGAGAGGGTAACTGCAGTGCAGTGGTACCGCCCCAGTTAGACTCTGCAAGAGTCCTACCACTTAGAAATAATGTCTGTATGTCAAAAATCATTTCGACCTGTCCCTCGTCTACAAACACGTTTTACTTTTAGTAAAAACATGTCATATATAAAAAAATACGAGTGTTTTACTAATTATCTAATTTGCGAGTACTTCTTCATCTGTCGATATAAAACCAAAAGTGTTTTTATAGAGAAATAATGGAGAGACGTTAATAACATATTTTTAAGAGATAAAGTAACGAGAAGAGCAAGTCGTACGCCTGATAAGCAACATACTTGCACATAACAACACATTGTCACGCAGAACTTACTTAGCTCTGTGTTGAGCTCGTCATCCAGAGATAAAATGTCACCAAACACAATATTATATACAAATAATATTTTTTTTTTTTTTAATGTGATATTTTTTTTTGGTTTGACAAATTGTTTATTCGAAAGTATCATCAAATAAACAATAATAAGTACGTAACAATCGTAAACATCAATACGTTTTCCTTCTTCTAATTTTATTTATTTCTAAGATATATTACATAAAAAATTTGAAATTTCTGCACTGATCCTCAATTTAAATGAAATTTTACTCTGTTATGGGTGCGCTGTAGACTGTAAAAAGGTGTATAGTGTATAGTGTACATAGAGGCTTTATAACTATTTCGAGACTTCTTCGCTCTACTGATTATAAAGCATGACAAGTATTTAACTAAGCTTCAATGCAAAACTTCTCGTGTTATAAAATAAATCGAAATGAAGGGACAGAGAACGGGTGAGTCGGACTAACTTTTGCTTTTTAACCAGGCGGTCGGCAACTTTAAATTGGTTTCCACCGTCTCGAGCCCTCGGCCGAGGTCGGGCCAACTACTGCTCTAAGTTACTCCAATACCTACAAGTCAGAACGGGTTTACTTGAACCAACTACTATACAGTTGCGAAGTTACCCTATTCCTTTATTAGTAGCATATTACTTATCGCTGTGTATATATTTCTTTATAGAGCTAAAAGAGAGAAAGAGAGCTTTCTATTATTTAAAGTGGTAGAACTGTTGCAGAGTCCGACTGGGGCGGTACCGCTGCATTGCCAGATATATTGCCGCCAAGCAGTAGTGTGTAAGCACTACTGCTTGGCGACAGTACTGGTTCCGGTTTGAAGGGTAATGATGACAGATAAATTAGAGGGCAATAAGATAGCCAAGCACGCACTGTGTGGTGCTATGTTGTTATGGGTAGGCGTGACGCTCACCATCAGGCGCACGATCTGCTCGTCTCGTCACTTTATTTCTTAAAAAAATTATTTAGTCTGGCTGGTGATTCATATTCTAAAGCTAGGAAATATTCAAATGATATTACGAGACGAATATTCAACGATCAAGATTATACAATAAAAATGCATGTGTTGTGGTTTTTCGTAAGATTGTTTGAAGCATAATTATACTTAGTTTAAGACTTACGCAGCCCACCTTCGTTGTTTTATTTAATAGCTTTAAGATATCTGGGATAATATAGCGGGTATCGTGCGGTACCCTTGGGTCTCTTGATTTTGAGTTTTTATATACAGCTTCTTGAAATTCCTTGATCGTATCGATCTTTAAATTAAGGCTATAGGTTGGATTCCCTATATATTTCCACATGTCTCTATTCGTGTTACTATTGAGCAATAACTTTATATTTAACGTCACTTACTTTTTTAAAATTTTAAATATGTTTTTATAATTGTCAATAACTTTACAAACTTATATTGTTTTTTTTTTAATTTGTTTTCACATCTTTGTGTCACAAAATTCATAAATTTTAAGAGAATAGTTAATTACTGCATAAAACTTGAATAAATATTATTTTTATCGCCATTAATTGGCAATATTTATTACATATACATTATAATAAAGCGTTCGAACAGCTATAAGCAAACAATAAAAATTTAAAAGCGAATCGACTTCAATAAATAATTATTAATATAAATAATTTTACGTTATTTCGTCAAGTTTACCAGACGGCGAGTTCTCCAACGATGTGGGACATAAAAATAGATAAATTCATTTATATTACACGTCCGTTACGATGAAAGCTTGTTTGACTGGTGGTCTCTTCTCGTGTGGCTGCATAGGAAAGCTCATAATTATGCCTTCTATATGGAGAATTTGTTATTTTAAATTGCTTTATTCAATTAACACATGGTCTTCAAATTGCATCTTAACTTTTTCTACTACTGCAAGAAAGTCCAAATGGCGTTTGTAATATTGATTTCGTTATAATCAAATTTACGAGTACGATAAGAATTCTATTGATTCACACAGAAAATTATCTTATGTTTTATTGCTACGATAAACTTATGTGAAAAAAAAAATATAAAAGGAAGTTAGAATAGTGAATCAACCAATCAAAAATATTGCTTAATACGAAAATTCTTAATACTTTAGTTTTTGAATTCTAAATTTGGCTCGAAAAAAGATTTAATGTTGTATTTTTATTAAAGACAGCTATAACCTCGTAAATTGTACTAACGGTGCGTAGTTTACGTAAAAGAGTCGCCCAACATTTGGGGAGGAAATGACGCCTAATGCGTACATCGAACGTTTAACGGTGGCAGATAGAAAATTTTCGCTCCGCAGCACAGCATTATAGACGGGCCTCACGGCATAGCGCCATTACGATCTGTAGCATGCCACCGTGACTACTTTAATATGCGACTGTACACAGTTACATTGAAACTAATGTTTTCCACGACGCCCACATAAACGGCCCACAACGCGCCTGCACGTACTATAAATACAACTCTGATAGCAACAATGTCCACGCAGAAAATATGTATAGGAAATCCTAAATCATTGTGATTTCGAATTGATTTAATGCATCAATAATAATTCGCGAAATGATTGCTATGTCGTTAATGTCATGGTATCATTCTTCCGAGTGTTTTGTTTATAGCGTTTATTTATAATGATTTATTGGTGTACCTATCTACTTAATGTGTGTACATATGGACCGTAAACCGTTTTATGGGACAGTTTACGGCGTTGAAACCTCGGAAATGCTTTTATTGATATCTAAGCGCCATATTAAAATGGATACGGTATTAGTCGAGTGTATTCCGTATTATACGGTGTTCAAAATTTAACGCAGTTGGCATTTGATAAGATAATAATAAGGCGTTGTAAATGTAAATAAATAAAAAACGCATAAAAAAACTACAGAGGAAAATGCTCTCGATGTTTTTATGTCACAGTAAAGAGTGCTTTGTGATGTTATTCGTAAAGTAATGTTACAACTAGCAATTTACATATGAAAGAACACTTTTTTTAAATGATTCCTCTATAAGCAACTTACATATTACATTTAAAAGCTTTATGTACATATATCTGAGTCGGGTATTTTATACTTGTGTTATCGTTGGCGGTATGCCATAAAATTAGCAATGCGCTTAAACGCAAAACTAATTCGCACATCTATAAATGACTTCATTATATTCTTGGACTTACCTGAGCTATGTAAATATAATAAACAGCTGTATATATGTATAGGCTACTAATACCTTATGCTATTCGAGAATTATCCGTCTTATCAAGCCTATATCACATACACTTTTACAAACCCACAGAATTTACTTTTAAGGATAAAACAATAGGATGTTTGAAATCACGAATTATTAAATTCACAAACGTAACTTATAACGCTCGGTTTTGCAACCAAACGGGCACTGAGGGGATTCCGCGCTCTCGCCCCGCAATACCTGTAATTATTGCCTTCAGTTAAATCCTTTCATCGGTAATTACCTTCACAGTTAATTTTGACAAAGGTAACCAGCCGTATCGCCGCGAAACAGTCGACGCTTAACTATGAATCTTATT
Organism: Eurytides dolicaon deicoon; assembly: GCA_018247635.1. Taxonomy (NCBI): domain Eukaryota; kingdom Metazoa; phylum Arthropoda; class Insecta; order Lepidoptera; family Papilionidae; genus Eurytides; species Eurytides dolicaon. The sequence continues at coordinate 10,645 of DWGO01000098.1, forward strand.
GCGTTGGCGCTTGGTTGAAATTTCTATGGATTTATTGCAATCTTTCGAGCAATGACAGCAATATTTATTACACCTCAAAGGGTTGGGCAATCGAGTAATGGCTTTATGGTTTTTCGTTGTGCAATTTTCTCCCATTGTATGTTGTGCATAGTCTGACCGCACTTCCAATACAGACGCGGCAGTGATCTTAATACTTTTAACTCAATTTCGTGACATATATTGTGTTATGTCGAAGTAGTTTATTTACACTTATTATATAAACCTCATGATTTTTGTCTGATATAAGTAAATCGAATTATTAACAAAAAAAAAAGAAAAAAATGTACTTCAAATTGTAACGTTTTTCCGCTCGTAATTTCATTGTAACTCATTTTTGATTATACTTCAATTTTGAGAATAGTAGTATTCGCTTTTTTTCTAGATTGATTTTTATTGAAAAAAATCATTATTGAAACTTATAATGTTGAAATGACAAAATTAATTCATAAGGAGTCTTGTGCATTAATTTTGTTGTTTGTCGATTTTACACCAGAGTTTTGCAAATTATGAACTTAATGTTATTTAAAGCACAAAATATACTATAACTTAGAGATAACAATATTGTTATACCATTAGTTATTATAAATTATAATTAATACACCTACAATTATGACATTTCCATTAAAATTTATGTAAAATTTGCAAGCTATTGAGATAATTGGACGTATCTATTAATCGAAGATTGTAATATACTTTATGATAGTGTAACTAACGCATAAACCGATTTATGTGATTATAAGAGAATAAATGGAAGTTCGTGGTATTACCGCTCATGTAAATTATATCTTAACTATGATTTAAACTATTTAAGCTACCATTTTATAATTCAATATTTCTTACGCTTCTTATACCCACAAACTTACTTGATATTTGAAATATTTCCTTATATCTATTTTTTCGTAGATATACGGAAAAATTTCAAGTATCAAGTATGTTCGTACGCGCTACGAAATTTTGTTTTAGCCCACAATTAACCGTATAGTCAATAAATAGCTGGAGAGCATAGACAATGAGTATTTTGCCTCGTCAACCCTTCCGCGGTGATAGTGGAAGGCATTTAACGAAAAGCCAACGGTCATTGTGCAACAACGGTAATTTGTATGGGCGAGCAAAAGCGGTACCTGCTCACGGGGGTATTCATTGCGTTCGCACGCCAATCACTTTCAAGTTTATTGTGATAAGTAATTCTCGGTTTGTTCGTGCTTGAACAGTATTCGAAGTAAGACGATTGAATTGAATGTATATCGTTTATTCTAATTAACTTAGACATCAGTTATAAATGTTAATACCGTTGTAGTGAAATAGACTTTATTTTTACGTGATACAAGTGACGAGACGAACAAGTCGTGCGCCTGATGGTATGCGTCACGCTTGCCCATAACAACACAGTACCACACAGAGCGTGCTTGGCTCTGTGCTGCGCTCGTTACCCAGATATTAGATGGTCTATCTCGTTGCCCTCCAATTATTCTGGTATTATCGCCCTTCAATCCGGAACACAGTAGTGCTTACACACTACTGCTTGACGGCAGTATATCTGGCAATGACTCTGCAAGAGCCCTACCACAACAAACTTTTATTTGGGATTTGAACTCATTATTGTTTTATCTGTATAAATAAAAAGATGTGATGATTCACGTAAGTTCCATAAATTTTACACGTTTTTTAAACTAAAATTTTAATCTAGTTCAGCCTGACAAACCCAACAACAAGTTATTTTTAATGTATTACATAGACAAGTTAACATTACAAAAGTACTCATCTCTAGTAGTTTATATTATCTGATGATAAATTTTGTTCATAATTAATGATTGTCCTTGATTATCAATACTCATTAGTAGTGGTTAGAGTCTTGCATAGCCCGCCCGCGGAATGTCTTCACCATAGCGCGGTATTTTGCGCTAAATAGTAAAGTGCTGTGCTGTGGAAGGGCAGTGCTTCTATTTATTAGATAAATACAGAAATTTAAAATTTCGGAGCTGAATGGCGAGCGCAGACAAAGTTAAAAAAAATTTGGTGGTGTTACGGGAAAACGTGTCTTTTTCGTATTATAATTTGGTTTCATTGAAAAACTTTAACTAGGAACACTGCAAATAAAGATTTTAAGTGGATTCCACACAAATTATCGAAGGACAATGTCTCAAGCGATATTTTGTTTATTTTTTACAAGTGGTAGGACTCTTGCAGAGTACCACTGCATTGCCAGATATTCTGCCGCCAAGTAGTAGTATGTAAGCGCTACTGTGTTCCGGTTCGAAGGGCAATGATGCCAGTGTAATTACAGGGCAAAGAGATAGACCATCTAATATCTCTGGGTGACGTTCGCAGCACAGAGACAAACACACTCTGTGTGGTACTGTGTTGTTATGGGCAGGCGTCACGCTTACCAACAGGCGCAAGACTTGCAATTCTCGTCACTTTGTCGTAAAAAAAATTATTAATATTAGAATTGTATCTTAAAATAGTCACGCGTTTCACTTAGCTTGAAGAAAACGCCTATACGTTTTTTATTTTTCTATCCGGGAGGAAGTTATTAATGAGACGTGCATATCGTACGCCTGACAGTAAGTGGCAAACTTTCTTATAATAACAGTGCACAGAGTAGTATAACCTAAAGTAGTTAAAAAAATGTATTACTTCGCTGCTCTTGCTACTAACATATGTTAGATGTATTATGTATTTCTATGCTTCGTAATTAGCGTTAATTATGACGTCACTACTAAGTAGGCATAATGACTAGGAACGCAACTCCATCTACACGTCAAAAGCAGAACTCGATAGTGCAAAATACAGTAGCACCATCTGTCGAGACAACCATTATTTGCAAAGCTGTGGGTGTACCCATGTCAACCCTGCGCGCAATCAGGAGGGTGGCAAACAGTACGATTAAGGGTGCCCACACACTTCAGTTTTGTGGTAGCGGTTGCCAATTCTTTCAGTTATTACTATTGTTTAAGGCACTATCGTAAATCTGTCGATTAAAGGTTTCTGAATCTTATCCTAAGGGATTTATGTTGATATGGTGATTTCGTGCGAATTAACAAAACGAAAAGCCTACCGTATTTTTCAAATTAAAAACATGGTGTTTCGAACATACGTTTTGAAAACTATGTGACGTCTTTCTCTAAGTGGTAGGACTTATGCAGAGTCCGACTGGGGCAGTACCACAGCATTGCCAGATATTCTGTTGCCAGGCAGAAGTGTGTAAGCACTACTGTGTTTCGGTTTGAAGGCCAATGATGTCAGTGCAATTACAACGCAAAAAGATAGACCATCTAATATGGTATGGGTGGTGACGAGCGCAGCACAGAGACAAGCATACCATGTGTGGTACTGTGTTGATATGGGCAGGTGTGACGCTTACCATCAGGCGCACGACTTGCTCGTTTCGTATCTTTATATCGTAAAAAAAGGGGTAGTAAAAGCTATGTCTGTATCCTAAGTTAAAAGATGCACACGCAAAGAAGGACGAGTCACCGTCTTGTTGTATATCAATTTGTGTATACTTCAGAATCTCTAACAAACGGAAGCAGATTCAATGTGTTACCAACACAAAACGCGTGCGTGATATTACAAAAAAAAATTAAGAAATTCAGGTTAGAAAGTTTTTCATTCAAAATTAGAAATATGTCTGTGCCTGGTACCAAGAACTTAATAAAAGTGCGTGTTTCAAAAAAAATTGTAACGGAAGTAAACCATTACAGTTAAGGTGATATTTTTATATGAAAGTTTACTTCTCTGTTTTAGTAATTTGAGTGTCCTTACTTTTCCCAGTCTTTTTTGTTGCATTGGCCTGAGGTTGAATCACTATATATCCAGTTATACTACCAGAGTTATTCTACTTCAAATCTCTGGATTATGGGCGCCTCTATATACTCGTACCTTCATCAGGGTACTTTCTACGAGATTTTTTCTAACTGGTAGGACTCTTGCGGAGTCCGACTCAGGCCTTCGGGAGGTTACCACTGCATTGCCAGATATTTTTCCGTCAAGCAGTAGTGTAAGCACTACTGTGTTCCGGTTTGATGAGCTATTATGCCTGCGTATTTACTGGGCAAAGAGCCTATTAAGCATAACCTATTGCCTCGTGGTCTTATACCATCTTATATGTCTCGATGACGGGCGCAGCACAGAGCCAGTGTTGTTATAGAGGTTTGTGACGCTTACCATCAGACGCACGACTTCCTCGTCTCATCACTTTATCTCTTAAGAAAAAGCTCTGCACTGTACTATATCTTTGTCCAGTAATTATTACCCTTCAAACTGGAACACAGTAGAGCTTACACACTACTGCTTGGTAGCAGCATAACTTGTAATGTAGTTGTGGTACAACACCAGACGGATTCTGCTAAAGAGTGCTACCAATTTTGAAAAAGTTTTTTAAATGCTTTAAAAATCCTTATTGTGTAAGATGTTAATATACAATTAGGAAATATTAAAACTAATGCACATCTACAATATCCGTGGGTTCCTTTAGACATACCATTTCTTATCAACTTTTAAAAGAGTGCGCTAAAGTTACTGCCAGACTTACTTTTACTTATACTTGCCGTACTTGCCTGATGAAATTTGATAATATTAACACTTTTATCTTACGCCGCTCTTCAAATAAATGCGGCACTACAATGGACAAGCTTATTTAATAGTGAAGTAGCTTGCTTCTTTTTTTTTTGATGACATAAAGTGACGAGACGAGCAAGTCGTGCGCCTGATGGTAAGTGACGTCTGCCCATAACAACACTGGACCAAACAGAGCGTGTTTGGATCTGTACTGCGCTCGTCACCCAGAGATATTAGATAGGCTATCTCTTTGCCCTGTAATTTTACTGGCATCATTGCCCTTCAATAGTGCTTACTCAGTACTGCTTGGCGCCTGAATGTCTGACAATGCAATGGTACCTCCCCAGTCGGACTCTGCAGGAGTCCTACCACTTATAGATCTTCACAGAAAAACTTACACATTACTTTATATTTACCTTTACTTTACTGGCCTGTTGGTGTAGTGGTTAGTGCTCCTGACTGCAACGCCGAAGGTCGTGGGTTCGATTCCCACCCAGGACAA
>DWGO01000099.1:0-15743 GCA_018247635.1 Eurytides dolicaon deicoon
CCGCTTTTCGCAATGATTCTCCGGTTTTCACCTCCTCATAAGCGTCTTTGTACTTCGACAAGTCTATTTGTCCTCTCGAAGTCTTTCTTACGCGCACTCTCGGCATCTAAAAAAAAAAGAAAAAATTAATACAATGTTTCAACCGTACCCAAAAAAAGCGTTTCAAGCGTCCCCAACTCCTACTTTAGGTAAAATTCAGCTATAGTAATTGTAACAACAATGATGCACAAAAACTAGTCACTATGTCATATTCCACAAGCTTCATTTCAAACAAAAACGCACACACAATACTGTCACTTACATAGAAACGACAATAATTAGAAAAATCTCCAAGCAAAAATACTTACTTTTGGTCATCAAAACACAATAGGGTCTTCTAAAAACAGCTAAAGCGCGCGGAGAGCGACGCAACACTAAGGTTCGTGTTTAGACCTGTCGTCCGCTTCATTCTCCCCTTGGACCCCTCACCGCCCCGCCAACGGTTTGCGAGATATTCGTGTTGTTTCAACCGTCCTTTGTTTCAACCGTACCCAGTCTACCCTACATTTACAAAATATATTTTTTTAATAATATATTTTGTATTTATTTCTTCAAAACAGTTCCTAAGTTAGTCTCTTATGAGAGAAAGAAGGTTGTACTTTAATTTTGAAGCGTTAAATTGTTAATAAAAATGGGCACTACAGATTTATTATTCGTTTGAAATATATGCTATAACAAAAATGTTGTCCTAAATTACCTGAGTACCTACCTAATAGACCTAGATTCACTTAAGATTATGGACTTAGGAGGAATGTTTAATTAGGGCATTTAATATAAAGTTACTTTATCATTCTGTCAATTTTTTTTAGAGATAAAGTGACGAGACGGGCAAGTCGTGCGCCTGATGGTAAGCGCCACGCCTGTTCATAGCACCACCGTGCCACACAGAGTTAGCTCTGTGCTCTCTCTTTGCCCAGTAATTTCACTGGGATTATTGCACTTCAAACCAAAATACACTAGTGCTTACACACTACTGCTTGGCAGCGGAATATCTGGCAATGCAGTAGTACCGTCCCAGTCAGACTCGGCAAGGATTCACGATTATAATCATTATTAACTGCTCTCGCAAACAAAAGTATTTTCTCACGACTTCAAAGCGACCAATCCAAACTCGAACTAACTGTTGATTGTTTGGATTTGCCTCAACCAGATAGAACATGTCTAGATTCCCCGGAGTCCACTCCATTAAATATAACAGTACTAAAATGAGGCTTTGCCATGGAATTGGAACATTTCACAAGACCAAAAAAAAATGTCTCCGTACGTAAGCCCAGAAGGATAAAAAATGTGTTGTGTTTTTTCCCGCGCAGATCGTGTATGTTGTTTCCGTCAAAATGTATAAAAATTTTCTTAAAATCGCTCCATGTATATTGATGTACAGGATTTTGAAGATGCGGGTTACTCCAAACTTTTATTTAAAGAGATAATGTGATGAGACGAGCAAATCATGCGCGTGATGGTAAGCGGCACGCCTGTCCATAACAAAACTTGCTTAGCACTGTTTTGCACTCATCACACAGAGATTTAAGATGTTAATATATTTCTATGCCCAGTTATTACACTCGAAACATCCCGGGCATATAGTGCTCACACATTACTGCTTGGCGGTTGAATTACTGACGATGCTGTGTAAGGCACACGATCCCATTTTTCTTACAAAAGAGTGTTGTATTTTGTTGTTGTTGCTAATTTGCATTTAAAAATTTATTAATATATTTATCATCCGGCTTTTTATATAGAAGAATATATGTATACTAGTAGACTCGACAGACGTCTTGTATACACGTCATTCGCAAAATGTTTAGTTTTTACGCACACTTCAAAACTCTTCTAAGACTTGGTACCTTTTGATTTATTATTTGATTCAGCACACGGCTTAAAATAACAAAATAATAACAAAATATTTTTCTCAATTTGATCGCAGCGCCAGCTGTCAGCATGATAGCATCGCAATGTCAAATCTAATGTCAAATATTCCAATATCAACAACTACTTAGAAATTAAAAAATTATTAAAAAAAACATTATCCAGTGGACCAAATTGTGAATCTAAATCATTCTCAAACCCCCATCAACACACACAAAAAATTTCGTCAAAATCGATCCAGTCGTTTAAGAGGAGTTCCGTGACATACACACGCACACAAGAGATATATATATAAAGATTATGAAACCGAAAGTATGTTGGCTGATTGTTTGGTTTGCTCTATCTTGCAAAGCTGTAGCTGCGATCGCTTAGAATGATGCCTAATTCATATTAAGTAATCACAATGTTTTTTGAATAATCTTCAATATGGTGGCTTTCTAGTTAGGCCGTGAATAACTTGCTTTTGCGATATAAAGTGAGGAGACGAACTAGTCGTGCGCCTGATGCTAAGCGTCACGCATGCCCATAACACACAGCGTGCTTGGCTTGGCTCTGTGCCGCGCTTGTCACCCAGAGGTATTAGATGATCTCTTTGCTCTGCTTTGCATCTGGCAATGTAGTGGTACCGCCCCAGACGGTCTCTGCAAGAATCCAACCACTTCAAATGTGAATTTTTTTACCCATGATTCCATATATGTATAATAACTCCTGCGATGCAATAAATAAACTCTGGTGTAGGGGCATTTTTTTTATTCAATAAATTGAATTTTAATAAACACTGCCTAGATACTGTTTCGTTTAATCACCATTTACCGAAATTATATCTACCTTCAGATTTGAACTTTCATTTATTCTCTACAAATACGGCATCAGACTGTATTAAAAATAGAAGTTATAGTTATATTTTTAGTGTCGCCATACATCTGTACTTTAGAGGAAGATATATTTCTCCACACAAAATGGCTACTAACTGTACCGTTGGTTATGTTCTAAAACATATCAATAACACTGAGTATATATAACATTTGTTTGAAACATATAATATATTAAAATATGCTATAGCATATGCAAGGATGAGTCAATCACATTTTCAAAATTTAATAACTTGAAATAAATGTGCTGCTTGAAATTCAACGTATTGTACATAATTCAATAAGTAGTCACAACTTCTTTGTTTTTTGTTGTAATTTTGGTACTATATACCGAGAGACATAAGAAAGAACTTGAGTAACCATGGCATTATATTATTATACACTAAAAATATTAAAAAATATTATAAAAAAGCTGATAAATGTAATGTTTATGTGGATTTATGACTTATGATAGTTTTGTTTTAACAAATTATAGAGGATAAATAACAGTTTTATTATTCTTTATCTGTTATTTTATTTCCTACTAGTCTACTAGAATAAACATATTAATAGTATAGGCTTAACTTAATTATAAAATGTTAAAGAAACTAATATTTTTTAACATTTATTTGTTCATTCCACTGTTCACGATATATGATCATAATTTCAGAGATTAATTCGGCTATATAATTTTGCGATAAAATATTATGATATCTTATCTCAGTAGAGTAGTCAGAGTCTTAGTCTTATTTACGAAGTTGAACGATTTACACGTATTAACTCATTGCATTGTTGCCGCTATAAAATAAACAAGTAGTCACTGGTTCTCAAACTTTTCATAAAAGTGGTAAAAACAAAAAGTATTCATAATGGTGTCTAGTGTCTGGTGTAAAAAAGAGGTCATCGACGAATTCATATGCAGACTATGCAACCAATATTCCTGTGCCGGCATCTCAGAAAATGGGTACAGGAAACTTGGTGACCCAAAGTTCATCTGGCGGTGCATGACATGCAAAAGTGACAAACATCATACGGTGCGTAAACCTTTTACCACTCTCCGTAGTCCTACTTCTGTTACACATCTGGGCCAAAATGTAGGACATATCTGTAAACTTGTCTGTCTGATGGAGACGGTGAAATTAATTGCTGAAGACATTCATATGATTAAATCTGATATTGCCGAAATTAAAACTTCAATTGATATTTTGTTCACCAAAATCTCATCTTTAGAAGAACGAGTTACCAAGATTGAAACCTTGCAAGATGAAACAATTACTCTAGAATCTCGTGTTCGTTAGTTCGGACTGGATTCCGCCGTCACGTATCAATGGCTGCGGGCTAACAGTGTCGAAATTAAAGGTGTACCACAAAAACTAAAAGAAAATCTATACGATGTAATTAGAACATTAGGCAAGAAAATATCTTATATTGTATCAGAATCTCAATTTAATTACGTTAGAAGGGAAAAATTATCTTCTAAACCGATAATAGTTTCCTTTATCAACAGATATGCTAAAGAAGATTTTATTGCAGCTGCTAAGACTGAGAAGAATATTCTACCAACTGACCTAGGATTGATTGGTTCTCATAAAATTTATGTTAATAATTACCTTACAGTACAAAAGAAGATTCTTCTGTCTAAAGCTAAGTCTAAGGCTAAAGAAATGAATTTTCAGTTTTTTGGGTAAAACATTCAAAAATATTTGCTCACAAATCTACTGTCTCCACTTCTGGCCATAAATATGAACACCGTCTTAGATATTTATATGCCACGATTACTACTCAATTTGATAGTTAATATGCAAACTTATTAATTTACTGTTTGAGAATCCTGTATCGACTTGCGAATATTATACTTATACCCACTTCTCTATTGAATCATCACTCTTGCTGCGAAATAATATATCGAAGTATTCTGAACTTTATTCATATGACATTGGACTATATTGTATTTAAACTTGTTTCCAATTGCTTATTTATGCCTTTTGTGTCTAAGATCTATCTAGAAAATTTCATCTTAGAAGTAAGAATTAGCTGCTATATTTTTATGTAACAATTTTAAACATGTTGGTTGGAAATATTAATTTCATATTTAAGATATGAATTGTGCTGTTTTGTTCCTAGACTTCAACTAATTATAGTTAAACAGTCATTTTTTTGTTATCTATTATCTATTAACACAATTTTTTGTACTGATTACTCCTAGACAAACATATCCTACTGGATTATTAACTACAACATTAAAACTTGGTCGTATCTTAATGGAAAGTACACTGAAAGTATTGTATCAAAATATACGTAGATTGCGAACCAAAACAAATGTATTTAAAAGAAAACTAGGACTTCACAGTTATCACATTCTCTCAGTAACTGAAACCTTGTTTACGAATAATATATCTCCGATCCTGAAATTTATACGGTATAATGTCTGGAGGCGCGATCGAAATTATACTGCCACACCGTTTACTGCTCTTATTACCTGTAATCCTAACGGCATGTTCATGATTCTAGGTGACTATAACATTAGTTCGATTAAGTGGACAGGAACCAACGGCAACATTAGAGCAATAAATATGCCTAATAATTCTAATAACACTAACTTCATCGATTCTATAATTTTGTGTGGCCTAAATCAATAGAATTTTATTTATAATCGATTCAACCGTATTCTAGACTTGGTACTTTATAATTTTGATGTAACTGTCTCACAATGCCTAGATTCACTAGTACCTGAAGATCCAGGATCCAGACCGTGTCTCTTTAACAATTGCGATATCATTTTTCATTCCTAAAGGCTCATGTATTAACCGTCATAAAGTTTTTGATTATTTTAATTGTGATTACTCGTTGATTACCTCAAATATAAACGTTATTGACTGGGAAAATATTTTGACTCAAGGCTCTCTAGAAAAATGTTAATACTTTCTACGATAATATTTAACATTCAATACTGATATGAAACTGATAACATTTTTATGCCTTCGTACTGACCCAGGTGATCTTACTAAAACTACATGCATAATTATGTATTGTACCATATGATTAAGTCTGTATACTTTCCTTATTGTCCAAAATTATTGTTTACATATCTTTAGCCTTTCTACCACTATCACTTCTATACATAGTTAAATAATAACATTTTATAAAAGTCTAAGTATTGACTTATAGAATATCTTAAGAGTGTTCTTGAATACACGTATTTGACAAATCTCTTAGAGGAAAGTGACCAAATATGGAATACCATTTTGTTTATTACGCATAATTTGCACAAACGTTATAAATAAAAAAAAAATTGTAGTAATTATTAACAATCATATATTTGCACTTTATTTTGAAACACGTTTTGGTAACATTAATTGATTACTTTTAAGTAACAATTTAAAAAAAAAAAAGTAAAAAATAATGGTACCTAAATGTGCAATAGGTACCCCAAATATGGAATACTATAAACACCATAAAAATCAACCTTAACTTAAATGAGACTGAAAAATTTGGTTTATCATAGAGAGGAACACAAATAATTTGCAGAAATTACAAATCCAGGTGTCAAACTCTGATCCAGCGAAATCATTGTGCCCACACATGAGGCACTTGATCCATGTTTCCTCATGAGCATCATTTGAAAACAGCATACCACAGACAATACGCTCCGGGTCTGGATCTATATTGCTGTTTGATACAGACAGTAAGCCCCGTGCCTTGGTAGGAAATCCTTCATCTGAATTTGACTTAGGCTTAATCTTTTCTTATGCCTTTTTTCCTTTTGATTTCTTCCCGTTCTGTTTTTGATTCTTGTTCATTGCTAATTTATTTCTTGCTTTTTTCTATGAGATCATTCTTGTAAGGTGAAGATGTGATGAGGTTTCCCTTTCTTGTTTGGTATGGGACTGATATAATATGGAGATACTAATTCTAAAATACTGTGAGAAAGTCCGGAGTTGAAAGTACAGAGTCAATATTTGTATCTTGTTTGGATGTGGGAGCCTTAGTTAAAGGCACACAGCCATCAAGTGTTGTAAAATTGATCATCGATTGTTGTACGATTTGGAGACTGATGAAATGCCTATATAATATAATGTTGACTGTGCAATCATCTTTAACTGCATCTTGTTGCGCAGCAAGATAGTCGACGTAATTATCAAATTAAAAAAAAATCAAATAGGAAATTACCTTTAATATAAAGAAAAAAATTCATATATTTCGGTATATATCCTTATTAAAGGACTTCTATTTGCCATGCATCTACATACATAGGTACCAAGTCTGAGTAGATATCTCACAAAAGAAGAAATTCAGAAGGAAAGAACCTTCAATGAGAATTCGTAATATTTTCAAGACAGGGAAACATTTTTTAGGATATTAAAGGATTGCGATTAACTATAAATATCTCTAATTATAGGAATATTCTTACTAAGATATACATCGTTATTCATATCACGCACCACCGGGTCATATTCGCTGATACTAAAGGAATACAACAACAACCACCAGCCGCCACCCCAGCGGCTTACGTGCACTATTCACATTAAATACGCCTCTCGTAAATATATTTTTATTCAATGGCTGTAGTCCTGTTCCATGAAATCCATTTGCTGCAATCTCACCTGTTTGCACTACCAAATAGCTAAACAACATTATAAGGGCTTAGTGGTCTATTATTGTCTCTGATCCATATTCGTATTTCCTCACTGTAATAAGCTTGAAATGGTCCATAAACGTTTTGCCTAGTGGCTGGAGCTCATGTGTTGTGTGAGGAGGTAAGAACACTATGTCTACATTATTTTGCTTAGCAAGCAAATCACGTCACAACATTTATATCACGTTGATATTAAGAGTGTGAGAGAAATGACTATCTAAGATCAATGATAACTTGCTTCCGGATCACTGATTCCGGACTACTGTTGGTATGTTTAATGAGTATTATATGAGAGCCAGTAAATATGTTCTCTACGGACTGGCTGTCATTGGCTGATCACTCATATTCTTTTGTGGGAATATAATAAAGGGAGGCACAAAATGACCAGTGGCGTTTATTGCAACTACAATTGTCATTAATGACCCCTTTCAGCTGAGGTAAGTGGAACTATCTGCCGTTTCCCTTTATGACCAATCACTTGGAGTATTTTGCTCTGTATTACGGTAAGCCCAGTTTCGTCAACATTGTATATGCGGTTTCGATCATAGTTTTCCTGAGCATAGACGTCTTCAAGGAGATAAAAGAATACGTCTACTACTAAGACGTGCCTGTTGGTCTTCTCACTGATAGCTTGTCCTTATGGCGGTTAAGAAATAGCTTTAGCCATATGTTTCCAGCCATTCTCATGTCGCCATTCTTCGAACATTGTTTCTTGTCAAGCCATGAAATTTGCTATCCGTCGTCAAATCGTAGTCTACCAAAAGATTTTCAAGGGTTGTTCCTTAAACAGTTTTCCTCCAAAGTGCAAGAAGCTGCGGCTTCTTCTGTGGGTAATTTGTTTTTCTTATATAATCGAAATACGGTAGATCTTGGCACATTAAAGTGTTTTGCAGCTCTCAAATAACCCATTTTTTCCTCTCTTATTAATTTAAAAGCTCCTGCCATATGCTCTGAATTTCATTGTTTTCGTTTCGTTTTGAGTTGACGCCAGCTATTCTGATAAGACAGAAAAAATTACTTTCAATTTATAATTAACAAAATCATCAATTCAGCTGATAAAAAAGAGAACCAATTATCGAATAGTCCATAATTAGATACTATGGATACGTCCACATTTGGTTTTTCTAACGACTTCTGACTGATATTCATATTTGTAAATTTGAAAAAATAATGCAATGAAATACTGCTCAAACCTACAAAAGAACTAAAACTATCTCTAGTAGGTATAAAAACAATGCTGTGTGCACTTTTTGTACAAAAAATACTAATTATATTATATAAGTATTTTTTACATATCTTGGAAAGTTAAGCGGCAGCGACAAAACAAAAAAATTGTGACAACGACGAAAGGGCTCTCTCGACTGACATGTGTTACAACTTGTAGGCGCAGATGGGGATAGATAGAAAGAGACAAACACTATTTACTGTGTGTTTGAGTTTCCGTTTGAGAGAATTGCCAGTATGCCATATTAGGAATACTATCCCATATTTGGTCACTTTCTACTACATACTCATGGAATTAATTTTATTTCACATACTGTGACTAAGTATAGTTACAGTATGTGAAATAAAATTTCAGTTTAAACTCTTGCAGAGTCCGAATATGACGGTACCACTGTGTTACCAGATATTCTGCCGCCACGCAGTAGTGTGTAAGCACTATTGTGCAATGCAGGGCAATGAAATACACCATCTAATATATCTGGGTGACGAGCGCAGCACAGAGCCAGGCACGCTATGTGGTACTGTGTTGTTATGAGCATACGACTTGTCTCGTCACTTTATCTCGTAAAAAAAACATATTTAAAGATCTGATTATTTACACCAACTATTTAATTTAAAAGGCATTAAGAAATGTTTAACCGAGTCCACAATGCATCACATTGTAATTTTTTTTGTCTTCTGTTTTCTTTCATATAAAGTAAAAACGCATAACAATAACATCGCATAAGCAAGGGCAGTTTTGCTTTGTATCAAAAATAAAATAAATCTAATTCCTGTGATATACTTTTAATATAAATTTCAAGTGTTTTGTTGTTTAAGACGATAAATATATCACATATTTTCAAGTAACCAACATTGATAACTATTAAAGTTGGGAACATTTTAAACATGGTTAATTTCATACATAATTATATAAAAAAAATAAAGAATTGTTGCAATCAGCAAGTACTCATATGTTTTAAAACAATTAAATTTATATAGACTTATTAAAATATTACTGCTAGTAGTACTTGTTATATCAATATAATTGAATAACTCCTTGTGTATCTATAATGTCCTAAGTATTTCATTTTCATTGCAGTCTAAATCGTGTAGCCATAATAGCAAGTCTTTATAACATAAAAAATTTTCAGGCAACAATTACAGTTTTTTTTATAAATGATTTACCTCACGAAGAGGGAATGGTCCAAATTAAGTGTGAATTAAATTATTAAGTTACTCTTAAAAAGCTCATTTAAAAATTCATGTAGACATTAGTTATAGGGCACTGCCTCCGATGTCTAGTTGTATAGGCCTGCGCTTTACAATTCGGAGGTCGTGGGTTCCAATCCCGCGGAGGGAAAATACTTTGTGTTGTTGTTTCTAAGTTGCGTTAGGGCATTAAAGGCTGATCATCCAATTGCCTGAATAGTAAGTTGATCCATGCGTCGGATGGGCATCTAAAAAGTCGATCCCGGCTACTTGTCAGCATCATCTAGCGGTGGCTTAGCGTAATCCAAAATACTGTGCGGCACTAAGTTGTGCAGAGTTTGGAACTTTTTATTTAATTGCAAAAACTATTACCATTACGATACTGCGGGTAACCTTATGGCTTAATTTTCTATAAAAAAATGTAACGCAGACAACCTCAGAGAAATATTCAATATAGGCTTTAACAACGAGCTAGTAATATGCTGTAGTTTTTCACTATTAACTGTCACCAGAAGTAGCGGTGAAGTGATTGTAGGTTTAAAAAAATATTGATGCTACTTACGCTACCTACTGTTACGTACACATAAGCGAAGTCAGAACGCATCACAGCTGTATGTACGGACCTTCCGTCTTCGTGAATTAAACATGTGTAACAAATACTGAGCAGAAATAAACGGAACCTATTAAGAAAGGCACAACAATACAAGCCGGTGCGCCGTCTAGAGACAGTCTTTGCTCGTCATCATACTAAAGGCCTTGGGAATATCTTCATTGGTCTTGGACACGTTGCTACTGCCGAGAAGGGTGGGAGCTGGGATCTTGCCCGTTTGGATTCCATGCGCAGTTTTCAGCAGGTCGTAATTAATCTTTTCCGTCACAATTGAATCTCTCCTGTACAGAGGAAGCTTTAAATTAATTCCGAGGATTGTTACGTGATATAATTAGTTAGTGAATATGTGAAAGTTTTTTTACGTGCTTGCGCCTGTGCTGCTCTCGCCACGCAGAGATGTAAGATAGTCTGTCTCTTTGCCCAGTAATAATGCTAGCATAATTTCCCTTCAAGCGCAGTACACGCTACTGCTTGACGGAAGTGCAAAAGCGTCTTATCACTTATTATAACCACGATAAGAACGTGTTATAATTAGTGGGTATAAATCAAAGACGAACCAAAGTTTCGGTTTCGGAAAAATGCAGTCTCAAATCGGTTAAAGTAGCATTTATTACTTTAATGTAGTCAAATTATTTATTGTGCAGTTTTTCTAGTTGTGCATATTAGGTTAAAATGAAAGTAGAAAATAACTTTAATGACATGTTCCGTTTGTGTGTGATGTTTATGTAATGCAAGTGTTAGTTTTCATATCTTGAGGGTATAGGTAGAAAATTATCGAAATTTACAAATTAAGCATACGAGTGAATTAAAAGTCGTTTATCAAAGTAAGAAAAGCCAAGTAAAGCGAGTGTCGTAGTTAATAACTGGTATTCCGGGTGGGTGGTGACAAACTCCCGCATCCACGTGGCCATAGTCGATATCTCGCTAGCGGCACGGCGCTGTATCAATCTGAGGTACTGCTGCACCGTGCAGTGGGTGTCTGCATCCACATCCATGCCCGACAGATATGACTCGGTCAATGGCACCAGGCCAGGGAACACGCCCTCCTAAAATATATAATCAGTAGAATTAAAAATTAGATAAATTAGGAAGTGAAATGTATATTTATATAGCAAGCATTGGGCAGTCTCTTCAAACTATAATAGTCCACTGCTGGACATAGGCTCTCCCAAGGCGCGCCACTAAGCCCGACCCTCGGCTCTACGCATTCAGTTACTTCCCGCCGCCCGGCGCAAATCGTTGCGCCATCTTGCTGGGAGGCGTCCCACGCTGTGTTTGCCGAGACGTGGTATGTATTCTATGAGCCGTCTGCTCTAGCAGCCATCGGTGCTGCGAGAGATATAGCCAGCCCACTGCCACCTGAGCTTGCTTGCCCTGAGAGCTATGTCAGTGACTTTAGTCCGCTTACGAATTTCTTCGTTGCGGATCTTATCCCGAAGTAATAAACCAAGCATAGCTCTCTCCATGGCACACCGCACTACTTGTGAGCCAGTCCAACCGTCAGTGTCCCCATCTTGGCACCGTGGGGCATAAACGGTAGGACGCACTGATTGAAAGCTTTGGTCTTCAGGTTTTGTGGTATGGGCGACAAATAAACGTGACGAAGCTTACCAAATGCCACCCAGCCCAACTGGATCCTCCCTTTGGCTTCCCTCTCAAAGTTGTTTCTAATTAATTGCAACATTTGCCCAAGGTATGTATACTCGGAAACAACTTCAAGGATATTTAATTCTTCAGTTATCATCAACGGTAATCGGCTCCGGAATGACATTTACGTTAAACATGACATTAGTCTTGTCAAGGTTCATTCCAAGAGCGATCTGCTGGGTGGCTCCAGTTAGGTTAGTATTTCCAGTATTTCCTGCAACTCCTGCGATTTCGCAGTGATATCGTCATCAAAGTGTGAGAGGTTTTTGCCGTCTAAGTTTGTACATTTGTTCTTCCACTCCAAGGTCTTGAAGACATCCTGCATGGCACTCGTGAATGGTTTCGGGATTAAGATGTCGTCCTGTCTCACTCCTCTGTGTATTTTAATGAATCTGGTGTCGTCATTTTGATTTTGGACGAACATCGTGGCGTCATTATATAAACCCCTCAACTTGGCATTGCTAGTCCGAAGTCCGTATTAGCCCAAGCTTCAACGGACTGGAAGGCTTTCTCATAGTCCACAAATGCTAGACACAGGGGTTGATTGTACTCTTCTGTCTTCTGTACAATTTGCCTCACTGTGTGGATGTGCCCTATGGTGCCAAAACTCAAACATTTTAACATTTGTACCTATATCATTTTAACCGCACGCTTACTAGAGAGCGCTAGATAAAAGGGCGCTACATGAGTTAGCGATGCCTTTGTTTGTGACAACTTTCGAGTACAGCTTACAGACATGGTTAAGGAGCGAGATGGGTCGGTAGTTCTTCAGCAGCGTTTTGTCTCATTTTTTGAAGAACAAAACGACTATGCTCTTTCTCCATGCATTGGAGTTCTTGCTGTTAATAAGATGGAGTTGGAAATTCTGTTTAATGTTTGAGCAGAGATTTCCTGCTTTAATAAGTTCAGATGTTATTCGGTCTTCACCAGGGGCTTTTCCATTTTTAAGCTGTCCGATGGCTAACACAATTTCTATCAGACTAACCTCAGGAAGCTCGTCTGTGAAGTGTCGAGTTAGGGTGGCTCTAGGATCCTCTGAATGGAGTTCAGGCCGCGGAGTTTTGGAAGCATACAATCTGCTCAGAGGACTTTTAGCTTAGAAGTGGCGATATTGCCACGTTAGGTCTTAGTTTTGACAGATTGCGTTCCTAAGTTGTTTGGAAAGACCTTCTTGCCACGGTTAGAATCTATGGTTTTGGCAATTTTATTTTTTTTAACCAAGTATAAGGGATACACAACACGACAGGAGGGAGATCGTACACGTGGTTGCGTAAAATCATCCTCGTATTCTAGGCGCCGTAGGTACCGGTGAAGCTTGTCGGTAAATGTAGAGGTGTACGCCCCCTATCTTTTTTTCAGAGACAAAATGACGTGACGGGCGAGTCTCAGTAGGCGTGCGCTTAATGATAAGTGACACGCCTGCCCATAACAACACAGTACCGCATAGAACGTGCTTGGCACTGTGTAGCGCTCATCACCCCTAAGGTTTAATATGTTATTTTTTTACGAGATCAAGTAATGAGATGAGCGTGATGGTAAGTGTCACGTCTACCCATAACAACACAGTTCCACACAGAGCGTGCTTGGCGCTGTGCTGCGCCCTTTAAACTGGAACACAGTAAGTACAGCTTGGCGGCAGATTACCTGGCAATGCAGTGGTATCGCCCCAGTCGGACTCTGCAAGAGTCCTACCATTTATAAAAATCTCAAATCTCTATACCCAATAATTGCACTGTCGAAATTGCCCTGTAAACCGGAATATATTAGTACTTGCACATCACAGATTTAGTGACTTACCTTCCCGTTGACGATCTCATCGATGGTCATCTCGGCGTACTGGTCGTGGTCGTAGGCGTCGGAGGCGACCTCGGGCAATGCCTCCACGTCCCGACGCCACCAGAAGCGCTGCGAAGCACATGCGCCGCGCCGTTGCGCTCTCTGCATGTTCTCATCGACCTATTCATATAAGTCATTTTATAAAATAAAACTATTTACGGATTTTATCATTTGATAAAACTCGTAAATAGTTACTTTTCATTATTAAATTTAGTCATCACTTAGGAGCTAAAACTTTTAAATTATATTCGCTGAAAGTCATGACAGAACAAAATAAAACTATTTTTATTTAAACGTATAATAAAAATTTATTGAGAAAAAATGCGTATAAATCACATAAATAAGTACACAACTGCATTACTCGTACTTATCCGATATGGTATAAGAAAGTACATAACGTTTTTAAAATGTAGAAAAACTGTTTTTTATGAAACTAAGTACCCAGGAAATGCTAGACGGTAGAGAGTCATAACAGTAGACGCCGGCCCTTTTTTTGGTTTTGTTGTAACACGCGCGAGCTTATTGGTTTCGTTTATTGAGTTAATTGTAAAAAATTATGTGTTATGCAGTTATTAGTTCTTATACCAGTCAATATCACAGTTAAAATTTAACTACTTTTGTGTGCGACGTACACATTTCGTCTTCCTCTTCTTTAGCATTTCATTTCCATACCGAATTAACTTAATTTCAATGACGGATTACAGTAATGAAGAATACGCTGACATTTTATATTGCTATGGACTTAGTGGACTTAGACTACAAGGCACGAAGAGAATGTCAGCTACGTTTTCCAAATCGTCGTCTTCCAAGTCATAGAGTTTTGGTTACAACGTACAAACGCGTGACCGAAACCGGCACCATTAAAGAGAGGCAACATGACGCAGATAGGCCACGCATTTATGATACAGGAAGAGGAAGAAGTAGTCATAGAACAATTTATTAAAGATCCGACAACGTTGACCATAGTCGTAGCAAAATTGCTAGGTTTAACATAGTGGAAAGTGTGGTTCACTGTGCACACGACAGGGCTTCTCTACCATTATCCACCGATTCAGGCCTTGGAGGAAGGAGACCCTGCAAGGAGTTTAGATTTCTGCCCTTTTATGCTGCACGTGGACTCAGAAAATAATATTGGTCTCACCAAAATATTATGGACCGACGAATCGAATTCGGACAGAGACGACATTACACATTTTCATAATATATATTATTGGGCTCTGCGACATGAAAATTCCCACGTAGTTCGAGGAAGTTAACGTATGGATTGGCATAATTCATAATACTTGATAGGCCCAGTCTCCCCGCCCAACAATTTTAATGGAGACGTACGAAGAGTTTCTGCGAAATATTTTTTTTTAATTATCTGGAGGATATACCACTGGATACTAGAAAGACAAATGGTGTTCCAGCGTGATGGATGTCTCGCCCATTATAGTCTCGGCGTGAGGCAGTGGTTAGATACCACTTTTCCTCAGCGATGGATTGGCCGACGTGGACCATGCGATGCGTCGTGACCACACGACGTCGCCGCTTCTGACAAAATAAGTGAAAGGCTGACAAAGCGAGTCACTCGATTTAACTTAATGAAAAGGCTTCGTGTTTTTATTACAAACTGTGGCCGTCATAATTTTTTTTTTCCGCCGATTTAAATTAATTATTATTTAAAACTTTGATTTAATATTGTTTTATTTCTAATCTCATTTGCACGGCTTCCTCAAATGCCCTATAATATAAAAAGAATCATTAGTGATTGAAAATGATGGACAAAGGTAAATTCACTAAAAATTTGTTTATGTAAACAATTCCAGTACCGTTAGTACAAAGTTAATATATTTTCAGAACA
>DWGO01000100.1:0-15718 GCA_018247635.1 Eurytides dolicaon deicoon
GACACGTCCTAATGTAAAAGTGCGCGCCCGTTGTAATGTGCGTCATTCAAAAGAGAACACCCCGGTTAACAGGTTAAGATCATATTGCCAGATAAAAAATACATTGCGAGTGTCCTTTTACTGTCCTTTAAAGCTTTGAGTGAATTTTACTCGATAAAGTGACGAGGCGAGCAAGTCGCACCTGACGATAAGCGTCACGGCCTCTCATAACATCATTGAATGTGCTTGGCTCTGTGCTGCGCTCGTCACTTTTATTTAAGATGAACATCTTCATATATATCAATCTCCACTTCCAGTAATAACGATGGCATCATTGCCCTTCAAACCGGAACAGCAGTACTTACACGCTACTGTTTGGCGGTTGAATAACAATGTAAATGCAGTGGTACCTCCCCAGACGGACTTAGTACACGAGTCCTAACATTTATATACTGACAAAAAGTTAGTTTAGTTCAGCAGAATTACATAATAATATACATTGGTACAACAAAATACATTGCTAGTGTCCTTTTACTGTACTTTAGAGTCTTAAGTGATGTTGCAATAATATTTCCTTCTGTCATTTTGATTCGGGTAAATTGGGACGGAGATATTGAAATTTTATTGAAAACTAAATAAATTTCTGTCTCTGTAATTAATAATTAAATATACACGCGACCGTATCAGTGCACTGGACAGTTCATAAGCGAATGCAATTTATACTATTTACGTCAAAAAAATGTCAATTTAATCTTTATTTTATCGAAATTTATTTTGCTTTTCAATACATAGTTATTGTCTACATTTCTGGACATTCATGGACTTAGGATTGTATCAACAATAATAAAGCATCAGAATTGGTACAATATACATGAACATGACATATACATACATACATACATATGTATAAATCTTCTCGGTTAAACATCAGGCAATATTAAACCAAAGAAACGAGATTTATTAAGAGGTATTCTTTCTTCACGTCAAATCAATTCCGTGGGTATTTCATACATACCCAGGGAAAAGTTCTTGTTCAAATTAAAAAACAAGATCAACAATGGTCGTTTTATTAACAAATATCAATCATGCATTAAATATATAAGATAACTTAAAACTAACATGCAATCATGCATTATCATGCAGGCAACATATTACAGGGTGACCAGGATAAACCCGATCCCCGGCTAAATGTCCGATCTTACCGGTGTACACAGGCTCCGTGATCTCCAAGAGCGGCGTGGTCGTGCCTTCCGTCTGGGGCTCGCGGGGCGTTATCAATACCTCGCGGTGGCGGTCGACCATGTACGGGTTGTCCATATATTCTCCTTCGGGCCTATAGGCTTTTACGACCACCGACCAAGAGGCGGGTTTGCCGACGCCGTTGTACGCGTAGCATGCGTAATCGCCCAGTGTGTCGAGGTCCAGCCGTCTGATTTGGAGGATGTTGCCTCTCGCTTCATACAGTGAGCTGCTGAAAGGCACCATTGGGCCGGAGAGGCCGCGGTACCACACCACGATGCTGGGCATCGGGTAGCCGTAAACCATGCAGCGCACGTTCAACACGCGCCCGATCTCGCCGACGACGACGGCGTTCTGCTCCCCGGCTATGCCCACTGGCGTTGTCACGGGATCTAACCATCCCACCCCTTGTTAGTGACTAGTCTACGTGATTCTGGTTGCTCTGACGTAATGGCGGTGAGTTATTATGGTGTTACAGCGGTGGAAGTGCTCAGATGGATGAATTCCCACGAACATGTTGAATACGCTAATGTTTTGTTTACGTGATAAAGTGACGAGACGAGCAAGTTCTGCGCCTGATGGTAAGCGTCACGCCTGCCTTACAAAGCACAGTACCACGCTGGGCGAAAAAAATTACAAATTTGAAGTTCCATTAATATTATAGAAATTATCAAATCTTTATTGATAATATTATAATTAATTGTAAACATTACAGCATATCTTACAGAGACGTGATAATTATAAGTACAAGTGTAAAATCTTCCAACGCCGTAGACCGTGGATGTTTCGAAATGTGCCAGATGAGCCAAACAAACCAGAATGTTAATATTAATGAAGCCAGAAGTCTAAAACTTCTACTGTCCATATCAAAAAGAGGTTTTGGATACACCCGATGTAACATTTAGCAAAAAAAGAGGTCTGTTCCTATAAATATAAAGAAGAGATGAAAATTTGAAACTTTGTTGTCGATAATGTTGATTTCATTGGTTACCAAGAACATTATCGCAAACTTCCCGGGGACGCTTATCAGATGACCACTCATGCTTTGAAGGTGGCTGATACTGCGGCGTCGGATGCAGAACAAAATTGCAATGAATTATCAATGGAAATAGAACGGAAATGTATAACAAACATAACGTGATGTTAGACAGACATACAGCAGTTGATCGGTAAGAAATATGTGATTGATTTTTACATAAGTAACCCAAAAAGTAAACTAGGTACATAAACTTGGATTTGAACCAAAAAGTTTGTATTAAATTTCCAAATCTCTTCACAACTGATATAAGTTTTATATAACAAAATAAAACTTAAATTTGATAATGACTAGTCAAAAAAAAGACCGACTTGTTTATAGTATTTTAATTAGTGCAAATATTAAGCAATTTGTTCACTATCACTAACTTCTGACGTTTATTTTTGATTTCGTATTGACGTAATAATAATAATAGTATATTATTATTATTCTTCATTGGGATTTTATTTTTTACGTATATGTTATCATTAAATCGGGCGTATCCATAACGTAAAATGTAAGCGTAAAGAAATCAACCTCGATATGCACCAGCTCCAGCTAGCAGCACACATAGCGTCAATAAGGAAGACCGAAACATGGTATACATAGTTGCCGACACAGCAGACACTGTTGACCGTACCAAATACAGATTCGAACTGAGTTATCCTTACGCTGCAATAGATAGTGACGATGCATGGTGATTTGCAGAGGCGATAAAAAGAGGGGAGAGAGAGAGAGAGAGAGAGAAAGAGAGAGATAATGGATCATTTTTAATCTTTCATCGTAGGGCTACTTATATTTATTTATTTATTACGAGATAGAATGGCGAAACGAGCAAGTCGTGCGCTGATGGTAAGCGTCACAACAATACACACAGAGCTTGCTTGGCTCTGTGCTGCGCTCGTCACCCATAGATATAAGATGATCTATCTTTGTCCTGTAATTACGATGGCATCATTGCCATTCAAATCGGAACACTGTGGTGCTTACACACTACCGCTTTGCGGCAGAATATCTGGCAATGCAGTGCCAAATATTCTGCCGCCAAGCAGTTGTGTGTAAGCACTACTGTATTCCGGTTTGTAGGGCAATGTTGTTATGGATAGCGGACGCGAAGAAACAGAACAAAGAGATAGACCGTCTAATATCTCTGGGTGAGGAGTGCAACACAGAGCCAAGCACGCTCTGTGTGGTACCGTGTTATTATGGGCAGGCGTGACGCTTATCATTAGCCGCACGACTTGCTCGTCTCGTCAATCGATCTCCTAAACAAAAAATACCCCGGGCAAAAACACAAAAACAATAGTCTTTGTAAAACGAATCCTACCTCTTAAAAAAACGTCGCAGATGTTTTTTAAATA
The DNA here is from genome assembly GCA_018247635.1 of Eurytides dolicaon deicoon. Taxonomy (NCBI): domain Eukaryota; kingdom Metazoa; phylum Arthropoda; class Insecta; order Lepidoptera; family Papilionidae; genus Eurytides; species Eurytides dolicaon. The sequence continues at coordinate 3,595 of DWGO01000100.1, forward strand.
AAATAAATACAGCGTAAACATTATTCTCCATAACGAGGGGCGTTTTTGTCCTAATGTTGTCCAGATAAACGACTATTGACTTTGGAAGATTGCAATGTGCTCTGCTCGAATTATTTGTTATATCTTATTGAGTATTTGTGTTTTTGAAATATAATATGATTGAGCAAATTAGTTAAACGCTTTGGCAGCAAAAAAAGTTAATAATTTTTTCTAATATTATAGACAATATTCTAATTTTATTATAGGCAAAGCACATTATGGTATTCCAATCGGGGTCCGTTTATTGTTCTTCCGTGCCACATGAGAGTAAAATGTTATCACAACAAGGAAACGTAATTAAATTTAACTGCTAGCGCATTACTATTATCTGTAAGGGTGAGAGGTCGTGAACGTAAACTTTGATTAACGCGTTAGAAGATGTGCGCAAATAATTATTGCAATTATTAGTTATAACCATCAATAATATATAAATCTAGCAAAATCAAATTGCACAAAAAACCATCAACTTTATCTAGATAATAGCTTTGTGGTATTTTAATACGTTTATTGTAATATAAAATTTTTGAAAATCTTTAATTATCAAAGTAATGATTCTTTGTTTTTTTATGATTTTCACAATTTTAGTTTATGTTAATAGATTATTAAATTTTAGACGTTTATTTAACGGATTTTGCCCGTGACTAAGAAATAAGTACCATTTCTTTATGTTCCATAATTTCTTTGGCTACTGACTTACGGCGGCATAACAATCAATGCCTACTCTATGCTAATTCTTCTCCAGGAAGATCCTTCAAACGCGACCTACCACTATTGAATTTTCACATTTCCAAGGTTAATTTATTAAATCACGGTTTAGAATTTTGAGTGATCAACTCGCTAAAAGTTATTGAGTGCCGTGTTTAAGATTTGATCCCCTGGATAAAAATTTGATAGTTCAACAAAGGGTTGTTTATAATCGGGATTTACTTTGTGTCCGTAACTTCAGAACAAAACTACCCGGATAATTTTTTTATCTTTCTTCATGCTTAGGCAGGATGCAGTGAGAAATAGTTAAAAATATGTGATTGAGTTAATTTTTCTTAGTAGAACGTAAAGTCAATGTCACCGCACAGTTTTAGTTCCAATTTTTTTTAATAATTGTTTAGTGCCCGATTTTATTATAAACATTAAGTTTGATGTCAAATTTTAACTATTGACTCAAATAATATATATGTATATAACAAATCGAAAATTTCAACAAGCGATGTTCACGAAATCGTGAACGTTACATACGAACTATTTTACCAGCTTCTGTCCACATGTATCGAATCCGTGTTAATGACTAATTAGATGGTACTTATCGTCAAACAAAAACAATAACGAAAGGGCCAGTTGGCCGATTGTTATCAGGTCAAATGTATGTCAACGAGTGTCTGTGTAATTTGGCCATGCACAGATAAAACGGATAAGTATAGAGTTACAAAAATACGGTGTTCCTCATTGACGCTGTTTGTGTAATAGTTAATTGAAGAAAAAAATAGAGAAGTGTTGTTGGATAGAAGTTTGCAAGAGTGCTGCATTACTTGATGTAATAGAAAATCTAAATTAAGTAACTACTTCTACCTCTAAACTACTATGTTATTCAATTCCCAACATTCAATCTTATTTGTTATTAAAATTGTTTAATTGTACATCACCAATAAAAAAAATAATAGCCCAAGGTTTATTATTGTAACCAAATCAAGGCAATTCGATTTTTTATTTAAATTTTATAATAGCACCATCGAAACAACTGAAATCAGTATAAAATCATATACAGTCAACAATAAAAAAGTATAACTGTCAATTATTGTAGTTTCAATTTTCCCGCGTAAAATTATACGATTATGAATAACACGAGAGATATTTGACATTTTGAAGTTATTTCTTGCTTTCTCGTATTTAGTAAGATTTTTATTGGTGACGTCCAAAAACGCTACCATTACCACCATTACCTGGCATGCACAATCAGACTTACCGTTGACGACCAGGCGAATCTCCTGGCGCGCGGTACCCAGGCCGTTATCGGCTATGCAGATGTAGACGCCACTGTCGTTCCGATATAGGGAGACGATCTCCAGCGCACCGTCCGACAGTAGACGGTAGCGGTCCGTCTCACCGTCAATCTGGTGATGGACTTTCGTTCAATATCTAATCTTATGTATATTTTTGGATTAAGTGGATGAGAATGTCTAAAGGGATTGCAGTGAAGTGTAGATAATAAATATACTTTTGAAAGTTGTCGCAACGTCCTTATTTACAAAATCTTCTACATATGGAGAAGCATAACAGTCGGACAGAACGGTCTTAAGAATATGTTTCTTTTAGGAAATAAGATGACGAGACGAATAAGTCGTGCGTCTGATGGTAAGCGACACGCCTGCCTATTACAACACATTGCCACACAGAACTGCCTGGCTTTACGCTATTCTAGTCACTCAGGGATTTAAGATGTACATCTTTATGCGATGACGAGTAATTGCGCTGGCAATAATTACGCTACCATCATTGTCTATTGGCATCGAACCGGAATACAATAGGGCTGGCATACTGCTGCTTGGCCGCCCCAGTCGGACTCTGCAAGAGTCGTACCACTTAAATTCATCGTCATCTTTTAATCGTTAGCCTATTAACTTAATGACTCGCATATTTATGTTGATACTTGCCGTTTTAGATTTCAAGGGTTAAATATTTAATACTGTACTAAAAGGTCCTTTTTAACATAGATACTGTCAATGCAATGTTGCCATGCTGTTATAGACTCTATTAGGAGGTCTGTAAAACAAAAGAAGTATAGGTAAGGAAGAACGAAATAGGAAGGTACATGTACTCGTAAAACATAAGGTACGGTCCATAATATAACCACTTTACTTCGAATAATCATACAAAAATTTGTACCTTTAGCTATTATTCGGAACGACACTTACGGTAATCTCGCCACGGCGCCAGGTGATCTTCGGCGGTGGGTTGCTGTGGAAGAGGCAGCGCAGCGTGGCCTTCCCACCTTCGTTCGCAGTCACTTCTGGTTCGGTTTCAGTATTCGCCTGTGGTGCTTGCGGTAATTCTAGTTAAAATAAGGCATATAATTATTACCACAACATATTCGTACTCGTAACGTCAGTATTCAGGACATTATGTCAGAACTCCCATCCACTTTATTTATTTGCGGACGTTGAATCAGGATATTTTAGGATATGTAAAAAAAAATAATAATATCAGATAATTTATTTCCGTAATATTTTAATAAGTTCCGTATATTTTAATAATTTTTGGTTCGGTAAAGATTGATTAATCATATTTACAGTAGCATTTTACCCTCAGCATATTGCGCAATCGTTTCTTAAAATCGAGTCATTCCTTTCAAGCGTGCATGAGACTCACCGGAGGCGTAGGTGCTGGGGTGGGGGGCGGGACTGGTGGCGATCACTTCCGCTGGTGCAAGGCACAGCTGGCTGCAGCCACGAGTGCAGCATTTGCCCGCACCACGGCAGTCGGCGTCATCGTTGCACTCCAAACGGCAGGAGGTGTCCATAGGCGGTAAGTCCTCCACGGACGGGCAGCTGCCGGTCTTGTTCACTGCGGAATAACGCATCAAGTTTTTTTTATTTAGATAGGGAAGCAAACGAGCAATCGAAAGTAAGCGAGCGCCGCCGCTCATAGACATCTCCAACATCAAAAGACTTGCAAATACGGTACTCGACTTTAAGGTGCGAAGTACGCTCTCTTCTTGAAGGTTCCTAGGTCATATCGGTCGGGAAATATCGCTAACGACGATCGATTCAACATGTTATAAGTGGGTGGAAGAAAATGCCGTTAAAAGCGCATGGTGGTGTATTGCCAGCCATTCAGATGGTATGGATGGTATCTGATGGTTTGTGGCGTGGCGGGGAGGCAAAACTCAGCAGCTGGTATAAGTTCAAACAACTCATCCCCTTGTCTCCACTCGCCCACCTTTGAGTCCCACCGTTGTCTTCAAGGCAAAAGCTCATGTTTAAAGTAGTAGTTCAGTGACGAGGAAACTACAACTTACAGTAATATTTATTTAGCCTATCATATATCATTTGACATTAAATATGAGTGAGAGTCCCGAATTATCATAAGTTTATTTATAAAACATTGGGTCTGATGCGGAAATTATTTCACTATTATTATAATACTCTTGTGTAGTATGTAAAAGAAAGTGACAATGATTTAGACACATACTGTATTCAATTAGCTAGAATTTAAGAATGTAAATAATTTATTTCTGACGGATTTTATTAAAAGTAAATTTTTAATATGATAACGCTTATGCTATCTTAATGATTGACCATTGATCATCTGTTTTATCATTAAGTATAATGTAAAGGTGTTTCTAAGCCTAAACTATCTGTTATGAAAGAATATTTTTCACACTTTGTATATAGAACTTTTGGTTTATACTCACTGATGTTACATCCAGCCTCATATGTGATCTCCTGAAGCACTGGATCTCTAAATACGCTTGGGACGCAACGTTCTCCCTCAGCACACTGCTTAGTTGCGCAAGGATGATCCAGACATTTGCACCTGATGGATCATACTTTAGTTACAATTCTGCCCTAATGTTTAATTTGGAATAAAACAATATAAAAATCTATTATGTCTATTTCTTTTAATGTGGAGACTGTTTTAAATTGCACGAGTTTAGTACTATTTCGCTTTGCACTGCGGTCGTCGCCTAGAGGTAGTTTATCTCTATGCTCATTAATGACGTTAACAATACGTCCGGAACACATTAGGGCTCATAAATTATATGTTATGCGATAGAATAGATGGTAATGCAGTGGTACTACTCAAAAGGACAATAAACTGGTAACTTTGTGCTTTTTTTGTATGAAATCGTGACAGAACAGACTTAAGTTTGTAGGTAGTTAAATGTAAGGTAAAGGTAAGAAAAAAGAACACTGTGTAATTTTAATTCCTGATAACAGTGTATGTATTAAATAAACTTTGTTGATTCCTGCTGATCTTGTTTTAATGACTCCATAAAAATTAGTTGTCGCAAATAAATTAAATCAATATCACCTCTGTATACTGCTAAAAAGTATATGTAGCAGACAACATTACCCAGAGAAGTTAAATGTCTCACCAATACATAAGACGTGGTTTTAGGGGGCTTTTTCATCACTCTCGTGGTGATACAGTAGTTGGTTTTACAACCATAAAAATAGGTATTGCTATTACTAGCAATACCTATTTACCGTTTTCTTAAGGACAGCGCTATTTTAATTAGACAAAAAGACAAAATCACGTAGTTATTTAAACAGCGCTTGTTAGCATATTTTAAGAAAATCATTACAGTTAAAATGAAATGTGAGTTGTATCAGAGTCAGAATTAATGGTCCTCGAATAACGAATTAATCTCATCACATTTGAATGACAGCAACTAAAATTCTTACATGAAATAATATTTTTAGTCAGAAACAGAAAGTTTGTGCTTTTAGTCTGTGCGACTCTCTAAAGCTTCATTTAGATGTCAAACCAATTGAAATGGCTTATATTAAAAATGAAGTGTGAATTGTATCAGAGACAGGGTTAAAACGATCCACGAATAACAAACCAACCATACGACACTTAAATGACAGTAATTGCAAGAGCTGCCTCAATTTTATCCCCATGTCCCGAGTTGACTGGGAAGGAATGCCTCAAGGCTTAATGCTTTTACCACCACTTTGTCCACCCTTATTCTTTTAAAGGAAATAAAGAATCAGCATATAAGTACTACTCTTGGCGTACCTCTCGCAGCCGTCTTCGCTCTTGTTCCTGACCATGCCGTAGGTACACTTGAGGCGTTCGCACTCGATCCTGAGCGGTTCGCAGTCGATTTCCACCTGCACGCAGGAGCAACGCTCGCAACCGGATGCCGTGCGAGTGCGCTGGATGCCATAAGAGCAGCTGAGGGCGGCGCACTCCGCATTGAAGGCGTCGCAGTCAGGCAGCACCTCGTTGCTATCTGTGGGGTAGCGGAACTTAGAGTCGACTCAGTGAGAAGTCACTCGGAGAGTGCCATTGACAGACTAATCCTAAGAAAAATCCGTCACTAAACTACAGCCAACCTCACTCCGTGTTAGCTAAAGTCACATGACCCGTCATCTATCGATATCAGTTTATCATCTACCAATACTATAATTAAATGTTACGATTTATAAGGTACCTTTATATCTGTTATCTTATAACTTGAGAACAAGAAGACAGAGAATGAATGGAATAAAAATTATACCGTTGCAGAAGTAGCTTGTGAAGTAAATTTTATTTCAATCGATTTGATAACCAAGTATTTTTGAGTGTTACACAGTCTGCCGTCGTACACAAATATACAAATATATACATGTGTTATGTATATCTTACGTGTCATGTCTTTTGCTAATTTTAAAGATATTGTATACTCTACGGTATATGATAATACGTAAGGCCTTAATCTTAACAATAAACTAAAGTAAAAAATCTGTTACCAGTATTTTTTAAGGATTTTCATAGAATTTAGCATATAAGGACATTATATAACGAAAATTGTTGAACTATTCAAAATAATATAACTGATGAAACTGCTGGACCAAATATGTAGTTCAACAGTCTGTTAATAAAAATCATAAGATATTATTAGATATAAACTAACTATTATATCTCAGGTATCCTGCTCTGTAAGGCTCAGTATAAGAACCTATTATGATTTAGTATCCCAAAATATAGAACTTTTCTGCGTCCTAAAACGCAAAATCACAAACAATACTTGAATTTAATGACAGCATACCATCAATCTTATCCTGTTTCCTAGTTCCAAATTACTTCTTATTACGAAAACGAGACTACCACCCACTTTTGAGCCTATAACACCCACAATTGGAATTAGTCTGCTATCAATCCCATTTAGTGGCATTCTTTCGCAGTGACTCTTTCTCTCTTTACATCGGTTTCCTCAGTGTTGAGGGTCATGACCACTTTTTTTTTGGAGATCAAGTGATGAGACGAGCAAATCGTGCGCCTGATGGTATGCATCACGACTGCTCATAACATCACAGTACAACATAGATCGTGCTTGGCTCCACGCTGCGCTCGTCACCCAGATATATAAGATGATCTAAGTCTTTGCCCTGTAATTTCGCTGGCATCATTGCTCTTTAAACTGGAATACAGTAGTGCTACATACACTACAACTAAATATCTTGCAATGCAGTGGTACCGTCCCAATCGGACTCTGCAAGATTCCTAACACCTCGAGTAAACATACTATATATTCCGTCACAATTACTATGGTGTCGTAATTTAACTATGGCAATACGTCTATATTACGCTACTGACGACTAAAACCGTAATGTCAGTATATAATCAGAATGGTAATGTAATATAGAAGACTATCCTTTCCATCTTTGCTCGCAATATATTTTTAAATACTCGAGAAAATATGAATTCTCCTTTTTTTAAACGTGCACTATTCAGTATCTACACCGAATGTAACTTACATAACCACATGCCACATTGATTCAGTATTTGCTTTGATAGTCATTTCAATCATTGAACAACAACATTTATCATTATCATTCTTGATACTACATTAAACATAACCTTTAGCAATTCGATGTCATATTCTGTAAATTCCTTGCAACATACTGACTTTTGAAAATTGGACATATATAGTAGGACATATTTAAATGACGTTTGCTCATGGGAACCTTAAAAGTGCATAGTGCTAGAACGGAAAATAAAGCGTGTGTAAGCAGTGCAGTGGGTTAGTGTACTAGCATATCACATTATTCCGAAGCTAGCTAGAACCAGTTTCGTGTGCCAATTAGTGGCTCGGAAACAATAATTAACAGCCAGTTTTATGGACGATGCGACAACGATTACGACCAGAGACGCTGCGGACTGCTCAAGCGTTGCTTTTTATTGTACCGGCGGTCGGTGGGACCCTGCACAGGCCCGCGCACTCGTCGTAGGAGACAAAGTTGTTGAGATTGCCCTCGCAGCCGAAGTAGATGAAGGAGATACAGTCGCCATAGGAACTGCTGTAGTACCAGCGCCGGGTCGGCTGTCCACAGGCACCCGAGCCCATCGACAGCGGCTGCAGGCACGCCGGGTCTGCCCCCCATCACCCGCTAACGTTAGTCACCCCCAGAATAATCCCCTTCCCAATAAGCGGTTTCGTGTAGCGTAGGTTAAGAGATCGTTAATATTCAATACTAAGTAGGATATGATAAATGGTATTTTATTGTTTAATAAAAGTGTATCTTAGTTGTGAAAACCAGTGAGAACGACACCAGGTGATATGATGATAAGAATAAAATGAAGTTTTCAGAAACAATACTAAAGTTGCTACACCTGCTGTCCACACCCATTGGAAATGATCAACTTAAGTATAAACTTAATAAAGCCATCCAATTAAAATGCGTTTCACTGCGTAGAATGTTGAAGCAGATTCAGTTTTAATTTTAGTATTGAGAGAGAAAATATACTAAGTAGTAGTAGATTTCTAATCGTGTTAGCGTTGAAGATTCGATGCACGAACCGGGTCCGGTGGATCCGCAGATTTCCTCGCACTCTGCAATCGAGGAGAAGCGGTTCGGTCCGCCGAGGCAGCCACCGTAGGCGAATTGTTGGCAGCGTCCAGTATAGGCCTCCCAGTAGAACTTTATGATTCCAGTCTCCTGGCAGGGTCCAGGGTCAAGCCGAGATCCGCAAACGTCTGTCTCAGGATGAACGGCATATTAATGTAACGTGGATTAAGAAACATTGATTGCGATATAACGCGTATATAAGACAGATAAACATTCATTTATTGCTGACGAAAATGTTTATAATATTATTTTTTTTTATTTTTGCAAGAACGATAAGCTTATCACATGATATATTTTAGAGTCAAAAGTGAAAATATTCGACGAAGTTCGACGATGCTTTTGAAGCAACCTAGATGATAGCGTATTTTCCTAGAGATAACGGTACACACAAACCTTGTTAAAGATTCAAAGCACCCTTTGTGTTTAAGGACAAGGTGATAATCATCTAAAATATGGTTCCATTTTAACGTTCTCGAGTCAACATTCCAAGACCAGTGTGCCTAATGCGAGTTTTTGCTCTAATGAGGTTTACGCTAACGCAATCCAATTGGTAAACACCCAGTCCACAATGTACAAAAGTACGATAGATTTTTTATAACACTTAATAACAGGATGAGCAGGGCTGGTACCTAATAGCCGTGTTTTGTCCATAACAGCATAGCGACACGACGTTTTGAACTCAAAAAGAAGTATAAAAAGCTAGGAGCTGCGTAGCTCTTTGTTTTATATTTATATGTCCAGTTATATCTCTGAAAAATTACGTGCGATCATGTTCGGTAATATTTTCACATCAATTTGCATGAAAACTGACAATACTGTGGTATTTTCCTAAATGGATTTTTATAAAAGGTCTAAATACGTTCTAAATTCACACTCACCGAGTCCACGGAAGGCACCGCATGTTCTCTCGCATTCCTCTTCGCTTCTGTAGGAATTGGGATAGTTGCAGTTTCCAAAGACACCCGCAAGACAGGCTTGACGCGAAGAGTCGTAATAATAGACCGTGGCGTTGCTGCCACACGCGGAGAAACTCTCCGGAGTACGGCATTCCTCTTGGACCGGCATCTTTTAACAAAAATATTTAATTACCATTTAACACTAAGCCACAACCCCCATCGTAATTTATTTATTTATTTTATTTTATTAAACACAAAACAGGTTACGATTAGGTCAGAATCGATGTATACAATCATATATAATACAATTTACTGAACAGTAATTGTAACCCAAAACATTTGTATAACCCAAAAAGTAAATTAAATGCAAAGTTAATTAGATTCTTAGACAAATAGAGAAATAACTAGTAAATTTGTAGATTTTTAAGGATTGATATGATTGTTAAATAAGTCTACATTAGGTAATATCAACATAGTTATGGTTCTGAACCTTAAATTTTTTTTACGAGATAAAGTGACGAGACGAGCATGTCGTCCTCACGCCTGCCCATAACATCACAGTAGCACACAGAGCGTGCTTGGCTCTATGCTGCGCTGGTCACCCAGAGATATAATCAATCTCTTTGGACTGTAATTACACTGGCATCATTGTCCTTCAAACCGGAACACAGTAGTGCTTACACACTATTGCTTGGCGGCAGAATATCTGGCGATGCAGTGGTGACGCCCCAGTCGGACTCTGCAAGTCTTACTCACCGCCGCTTGCGTTGTAGTGATTGGTTCGACGGTGGTCGTTGTCGTTGTTGTGCTGGTGGTGGTGGTGGTAGTAGTAGTCTCGGGTATCATTGTGGTGGTGCTGATCGCAGCGACAGGCATTCTCACGCAACGACCCTCACATTGTTCCCGTGTATCGAATCTAAATAGCAAACAATACCATTTGATCGTTACTTTTATAGAAGATGGTAGAAATCGATCAAGTACTTCGCCTAAAGTTTACGTGAATCCAAAAACGGACCAAACCAGTAAATGGTAGATTTAGGCTACTTAACAAGTCAACGTAAATGCAAAATTACGTGTTCGACGGGTTTTTGTCTGGTGCTAGTGGAAAGGTTTTAGCCTCTGGGTATCTTAAAACCATGGTTTTCAGATACAGCCAGGCTGCTTTTAGGGTAGATAGAAGAAAGAAAGAGGCTCGAATGGAATTTCGCTTATAGTAGTCTGGGGAAGAATGCGGGTTTAGAGTGGTAAATCACATTCCCTGTCCTCTGCAGTATAATCATTTGAAACTACCGCGCTGAAATAAAGGACGACTTCAGGATCAATCCCAATACCTACGTGTTATCATCTTGTATTGATATTTCTAACACTTATTCTAATCGAAGATTTTTGAAGCCAACACAAATCATAAGTTAACATGCACGCCTGTAAGAATGAAAATCTCATCAGAAATTCAGGTCCATGGAAAATTATGCAGGATATTATTTATAAAGTCACAGTTCATATGAAGTATGATATTTGAAAAGGTACGTTCTCTAAAAATTCTCTAGCAAGTCACAGAGCTAGGATATTTTGTGCCATCCGATCCCAATACACAATCTTTATGCGAACGATTCTCTTTTATTTTTATATTCCTTCGATGTTTTTCTTCACATCTGAGTAGACGTTGAATGATTAATCAGTATTAAAATTGATGATGACTTGAACCTACACATTACTGTGCGGTAGAACAATTGTTGTGGTGTGGTGTGTGGTACTTCTCCAGGCAGTCTATATATGCCCTAGCGCTTGGACATTTTCAATACCCACCTATTGTCGTTTCCATTGCAGCCGCCGTACACGAACTGGTTGCACTCGTCTCGGGCCTCATCGTAATACCACATCAAAAGGTAAGCTAAGCAGTTGCCGGGCTCCGGACGTTGTTTGCACGGATCTGGTGAAAGTGGAATAATATTTCATTCACTTCCTTCTTATCTCTTTAAACTTAAGTCGTCCGTTTGTTGATAATCGAAATAAAAAAAGTAAAGTCTTTTCAAGTCTTAAACCGTTTGACATTTAAAAGCAACAAACGATTTTTTTACGCGATAAAATGACGCGACGAACAAGTCATGCGCCTGATGGTGAGCGCCACGCCTGGGCATAACGACACAGTACAACAGAGCGTGCTTAGCTCTGTGCTGCCCTCGTCACCCAGAGATATAAGATGGTCTCATTTCCCTTCAAACCGGAACACAGTAGTGCTAACACACTACTGCTTGGCGGTAAAATATCTGTCAAAGCAGTGGTACCGTGCCAGTCAGACTCGGCAAGAGTCCTACCACTTAGTAAAATTCGAAATTTGCAAATTATTTGATGGAATTATTTAAAACAACAATTGATCATCATAGCCGCGAGTGTAAGACAAGGTACAGGTGAAATGTTTATTGTTTTCTCGTCTTGTATTAGTTGATTTATATTTATAGCAATGTTGTGTTTTGAGTGAAGATAGAAAATGAGCAGGTGGTTCACCCCGTGATCATCTATTACAGCTATTCGATTGTTTACCTGGCCTTAATTGTGAAATTACTGGGCAAAGTGATAGACCATCTGATATCTCTGGGTGACGAGCGCGGTACAGGACTAACTCTTTGTGTTAGATAC
>DWGO01000101.1:0-15711 GCA_018247635.1 Eurytides dolicaon deicoon
ATTAAACAATTTTTCTAATAATCCCTTAATGTTGTTTCATTATAAATAAATAAAAAAATACGAAAATGCAATACTCTTCTGCTCAACATTTTAAAAAGCTAATAACGCTTAAATAAAACGTTTAATTGTTGTAGTGGCATAATTAAAAAAAAGAAAGAAAAGATATATGCACAAAATTATATGCACAAACAACACAATAAAAATGTTAAAAATAACAATATTCTATAGATGCCTTTCCCATATTAACATGCCTTCATGCTCGTTATGAATATACTTCGCAGTTGGAATATCAAGGAGCTTGTAATGAATTCTATGGGCATGACCGCTGGAAGGCTGTCTACTTCAGTCTCTAGTGTGATACAAAATAGTACTGCAAAACAAAATAGCGGGTTTATTCTAATTTAATACCGATTCGTTCACAATTAGAATTCGTTTACATAATCTAGGACTTCATATCTTATTCTTTTCCAACTGCTTGCAGATATTATACGGAGAAATTTGCGCTATAAAAATCACTTTTACCTATTTACTATTCCTAAAGCCAGGCCATTTTTTCCAAAGAGAACCTACCTTATTTTCATTACCAGTCTAAGAATAATTTTGACTTCATTCGATCTCAATATTATTTATTATATTATGCGGAGCTTGAAACGCAAGACACTACAGTTATAAATTAAGCTACAAAGACAATATGTTCATTTTGTGCGTTCCCTACTGCAATGGAGTCACATATAGCGTTCGTTTATTCTCTGTCGGTCGTCGTTCGTTCAATTACCGAGTATCAGCTACCGTCCAACGTGATAGGTTGATGAGTATAAGTTGAAAAAAGAGAAAAAAATGTTTATGGTATTTGTTATGGTCTCTGGGGCCTCGGAATGAATTTTTAATCGGGCGCCCGGTAGCGGTTGCGTTACGAAAGGCCCCTGTTATGGGGGATTTGGCCTTTAAAGTCTGTAACGTACTGCGTGCGCGGTAGGTAGAAATGTTTGTGGGAAACTGGGTGATCGCTCTCAACTCTCGTGCGTCGATTTAACGTCTGTTTGTTTGGATTAGCCGTTACGGTGCAAATGAGTACCTTCAGTCGATCTGGAATATCGTACGTACGCATTATATTTTATTAGTGAGCTTAGTAGTGTGATAAGTGGTAACGCTCTTTTGTAGAGTGTCACTTGCCGGTTATTTAGCCGGCAAGCAGTATATGTGTAAGAACCACCGGTTCCGGCGTTATATTTGGGCACAGAAGTATTAAATCTTAAATCTCTGGGTGACTGTATGGCACTATGTTGTTGTATGATTTGCACGTCTCGTCACTTTTATTCTTAAAAAAAGCGTTTCTCTAATAAAGCATAAATTATTTAGGACAAACTAAAGTAATAAATGCAGAAGAGCAAATAGAAAAGAATATGTTACTAGTAATTCAATCAAAGTATGGCTAGTCACTTGGTTTTAGATAGAAAATATAAAGTCGCTTCTGCCGGTGCGTTGCTCTATGGCGCATTCCTCACTCGTAACACCGGGAGCGGGTCGGTCGGGCCCAATAATAAGAATATGAGAGTAAAAAGAAAAGAAAAAAACGAAAAGGTAAAAAAAAAGGTAGAGCCTCGCGTTTCGTGCGCCCGGCCGCGGCCTTCTGTCGTGTGCTTTTTTCTCTCTCTTTTGCCCCTTGTTCTCTTTTTCTCTTTTATTTCATTTTCGCCTCTTTTCTTTTTATTTCTCCCTCTCGAAGGGTTGCCAGGTGTCCGGTATTTTAAGTCCGTTATTCCTGTATAGTATACTGTCGTCGAGAGCGTGTGTCGTTTTTGTTTTTTGTCCATTCCTCGAGTATAAATTGTATATTGCAAATTGGATTTTTTTTTGCTTCACCGTCTCGAAGTCTCTTGGTCCAGGGTATTAATTATATTTTGTTTTAATACTGGCTGGCAGCCCTCCTTTAATCGCGTGTAATGCTAGACTGCCCCCAACCGGAATATGAATAATATTCGGTGTATTATTTCTGTTTTCTTACGCGGTACGTACGGCGTGTTTTGATGGATGATATTACTCCGTTGTTTGTGATATGCCCTCGACAAACATAGAGTGTATTTGTTGCAAGCATATCGTAGTTTTGTAAAAACACACTTGAATTTTTTTAGTCATTAAAGATTTTGATAAAATAAACCTTTTGTTCGTTAATGACTATGTATATGACCCATGTTGACTATAACATCGTCAGTCCTTTGACCATATATATATATTTAAAAAATACAGAATTTTAATTAGTTTTAAAACTGTGTAGTAGTTGCGTAATTATAAATGATTTATTAAAATATATTTTTTTTTAAATATTGGTAACAAAATTTTGAATTATAATTTGAAAATTGTAAGATACTGTACATTAAATTTGTTGCCACATAAGTAGGCTGTGTGGAGTGTGTCACGAATATGTGGTTAAGTGTGTGAATTTCTAAATGGTCCTGAGTTCGATTCCCATGGTTAAGCATGGTTCCACAGACGGTGCACTTTTTCATGGCACACGTCTTCTAAGAACATGCAATATAGATATTTCGATTCCTTTCCAAGATCGCATTTCCCATAAATTCGATCTTTACGGAATTTAAATTACATTTTTTTTATTAGCTGCCATGTTTTTTTCTCTTAAATATTTTCTACTATGCTTTTTTTTCATAACACCTTTTTAATTTAATATTGAAATAAGAATACGGTACTGCGTTGAAATTATTTATAGTTAAAAAGTTTTATTTAAATTATAATAATAATAATAATAGATGGCGCCACTAGGTGTATGTGTCTATCAGCTATAGTTGTATAATTCAGAGGTATTTGTTTTCAAATCCAACGAAATAAAGTGTCGTTTTTTTTGACGTACATTGATTTGAATTTCGAATCACAATGGTATTTGTTTTTAAAATGGCAATATTTGTTCGCTTTCTGTGTTATAACTTTGTGGTAACGTCTACACAGCTCGAGGCACGTGTCGCGTCTCTTTTTAATAGTTATAATTTTTGTCATATGCTAATGCGGCTCGCCCGCGGGCTTGGACTCCTCCAGCTCTCACTGCAACAGGCTCTTGTGATGCTGCGCCTTTAAAATCTAACAGACACGGCGTCATTTTTTATTTAGCTTTAAATAATGATATTTTTACTGCGTAAGAGTAAAAAAAAAGTGAACAAAATTGTGCTCGTCAAATGTTTTGTATGATTATATCTTTATTCAAACTCTACAACTTGATTGAAAATTTACATGTCTGTATTTTATATTCTTTTCAGTGCGTGTAACAAACATGTGCTATGATGTTTGTTTAATAAAATTCGTATAAATACATTTATAATGAAAATATATTTCTGTTTTTTAAAAGAGTAATAGAAGAGTTTCCGAGTGCCGAAGCAAAACAACTTAGATTTTATTTCACATAAATTTGCGAAATTTCTCATAGCCGTAGCATAATATAAAGCAATTAGGAGAGGAACGTGGGCAAACGCAATCCGAATTTACGATCCATTTGTGTCGCGAGGCGGACGACATTGAGATTATTGTGTATATTTATATATAATAACGACGGATTGTCTGTGAGTTTGTTTCGTCTGCGGCACCGGTCGGCCGGGCTGCGGCGTGAGGCATCTCAGGAATTTTAATCGCATCCAAGCGTTGGCCCGGTGCTCGCCATCTGAACGCAATAAAAACGAAACGTCCCACCGGGGCCGAGGGCGGCTTGGATTTCGGATGTGCACTCGCTCCTATCTAGCCCCGCGGGGCCCTTTTGTTTTATATGTCGAGCGTCGATTTCACGCGGCCGGCCCCGCCACGCCACTCCACGCCGCCCGGCCGGCGTCCGACGCGGTTTCGCGCGCTTTTCGAATTTCGAATCTACGGCACGATTCCATTTTGTTTTTTTTTTTAATTTATGATCAATAAAATTTAAGAACGTCATACGCTCTATGCAACAATTTTTTTTGTGAGTTGCGATTAAAAGCAGCGTTTTCGAATGTCGAATTTACGCATTGATTCGATTTTGCTTTTTCTAAAGGTAGAGTAAGTCTTCTTAGAGGTAAAATAAAAGAATTTTTCAATTGTTCAAAACTCATTTCCATATGGGTCTCATGTAGCCTTAACTTAAACTGTCTTTAATAAATTCTATCTATGTAACTTTTACTCACGTAACAATGTACACGGTACACGTATGCGTTATCAGTAAGTACATAAGCGAGTTACGTATTGAATTTGCTAGACGTCGATTGCATCGGTTGCTTGTACCTATTGTTTGAGCTTACATGGAGGTTTCTCTTAGACGCAGGAATTCATGTTTTTGTTAGGCCCCCGTTTATACTTGCACGAGAATTCAAAATGTAAAGGGAAAAGTATAGACAGATTCTAGATAAAAATATACATACACGAAGTTATAAAGCAAGTAATTCCTGTTGGGAAGGCTTTTCGTGTTATTTAAAATGAGACCAGCAATAAAATTAGGCTCTACACCGCGACTTACGCCGTAATGTAGCTTATAAAAAAAGCATTTAAAAAGCAACTATTATTAGAGGGAGAGAAAACTCCACCGTCCGTTTCCAAGATAGGCGAAGGCGAAAAAAAAAACTTAAAATGGATGCGCGTGCGAGAGCGAGAGAGCTGTATACAACGATTCGTATAAGTGCGAGCGGGACGGACGAACGGTAGAATGAGTCGAAAAGTAACCGGTCTGGGGGAGGCAGATGTGCTCCTCAAAACCCCCACGGCAAACTTACAGATTCCGACAATGAGAGAATAATTATTCAAAAAACAAAAAAAAAAACATTAAAAAAAAAACAAACCCAACACGGAGGGTTTGTACTGATTTATGTGACTGCACGTCGTGCAACGTTTATTAATGTACTAGGTTTTGCTTGCAGCTTTGCCCCCGTAGATTTTGATTTCGTTTTAGTTTTCTCGTCTTTTTTTTTTTTAAATATTTCGCTATAAATATTAGCCATAGCATTAGAAGTGTATCACTCTTCTTCCCACAAATTATAAATATCTCAAAAACCGTATCTATGCATTGCTCAGTTGTTGCGTGAAAGAAAAACAAACAATTTCGATAATTTTACTATCCTTATCAATATTTTAGATTTTTACTTTCTACTTTCCAAAATATTAATTTTACAGAAAGAACAAGTATTGTTTCTCTGAACTTAATATCATATAAATTTAATAAAGATAAAATATTTTGATCGCTACCGACCGATTTCATGAAAAAGCAGATTTCCTTAGTTGTTAAATCATATATAATATTATGATAAATAATAAATACATTTATCACAGACAGATAGTTGGATTGTATATAAAAAATATATGTCATCTCATAATCCGTTGAGTTAGGTTGTGTTTAGTGAAATAGAAATAGAAACAGCCTTCGCAAACCGGTGCGAAGTTTAACTATTCCCTATGCATAGATCACATTTCACGCCCGGACGTAATTTCCAGTAACGAGGCTCTACATCTTAGTCTCAAAGCCTGACAGAACATCTACATCTTGATTCTTACTAGAGACAGGGCAGCCAAGCCGCTATGGCTTGCATTTTGCATGCTCGTTACCTTCCTTGCAAGAATGTAAGGGTAAATCTACTACTAAATATGTCTGGGATATAATGTGCCGAAATTTCTAAATGTCTTTTGAAATTATTTAGTATCGTCTTGTAGTGACGTTTTTTTATCTGTCCCACGACTAGA
This sequence comes from Eurytides dolicaon deicoon, assembly GCA_018247635.1. Lineage (NCBI taxonomy): Eukaryota > Metazoa > Arthropoda > Insecta > Lepidoptera > Papilionidae > Eurytides > Eurytides dolicaon. The sequence goes on from DWGO01000101.1 coordinate 5,698, forward strand.
CTAGTATCTTGTCTATTTTTTCCTAACGTCTAGAGTTTGAAATGCAAATCATGCACTATAGAAATTGTAAACTATTTTCGAATTCATTTACAGAAGTATTTTTATAAGCCTTTTTTGTTCTCTTATTTGTAGATCTAGCTCTGATATTAAATAAGTGTCTATTTCAAAATGTTTATTACAACAATGCCTAAATACAAGAGACCATAAAAAAGAAAAATAAAAGAAATAACCATTTCGTTGTAATCGGAGAGATAGTGAGGATTCCTTTAAAAACACATTAAAGAAATCGTGTATGTGCGTCTACGTAATAAAAATCACTGGTAAAAGTCCATAAAACGATATATGCACGAGTGCATAGTAAAAATCAACAGCAATAGATAGAAAGCATGCCGTTGGAGGTTTTTAAGCATAACATCAATGCGAGAACACTTACATTACGAGGCACTAACGCTTGGGGCATTGGGAAATAAGTTGAACAGTTCATCTTAATTTACGATCGGTTTTTACTCTTATTTTATCGGTCGATTTTGTTTATGCGCCATTAAAGCGACCATGTTGGTTGCGACCGTCGTCGAATTGTACACTTCGTGAGTTGTCCAAAGTCGTAAAACTGACGACATCGCCACTAGGACGGTGAACACAATTGGAGTTTTAAAAGTGGTAGGACTCTTGCATAGTGCGACTATGTGGTACCACTGCATTGCCAGTTATTCTGCCGCCAATCAGTAGTGATTTGAAGGGCAATGATGCTAGTGAAATTACAGGGCAAAGAGATAGACCATCGTATATCTCTAGATGATGAGCGCATTACAGAGCCAAGTACGTTATATGTGGTACTGTGCTGTTATGGGCCAGACGTGATGCTTATAATGCTACAAGGCGCACGACTTGCTCGTCTCGTCGCTTTATCTCATAAAAAAGATCACCTCTTTGTGAACATTTGGTTCCCTATTAACAGTGTGTACAACAAAATTACGCACTTTATTTTCTGTGATTAGTATATACAAAAAAATACCGTCTATCTGTTTGTTATATGGTTAATCGGAAACAAATCTCATATCAACTCTCAGGTCCTTTTGCATGATACTAGAAACAGTTGGTGCGGAGGGTAACACGGTCTTGAAGAAAATGAGTATTTACTCTTTTAGTTGTAAATTAACCAGTTAACTGTTTTTGATGAGTATACTCGTCATAAAATTTCATTTTTCATTCAATCATTTTTTGTCTATTAAGGAATATTTAATGAAGAGGCCCTAGTCCATCAGTCCGCCGATACTGGCTGAATATGATGATGAAGGAATATGAGAAATAAAATTTTATAAAATAAGCTAATCTGTTTGATGTAATATTTTAACAGTTCAATTTGCGCGACACAAATGTGCACATTTTGTAAACAGAGCGACGCCGTTAACTAGGTAAACGTTAGTTGAACCTCTTTCGCAAAGGTTTTTCATAGATGAAATCTTTCATATTTCAAATTTATACGACCAACGGGATCGCCTGGTGATTTTTCACGTTTTACGGGATATCTCACGAGCTCAAGAACTGACAAACGTACACGTTATATTTCAATCTCAGTAATTTAATAATATAGATAAAAATAGATGACGTCAGAAAGCTTTAAGTCGGAATCTTCCGCTTACTCCTAATTTTCCTCAATTCCTCGCACTCGTTCCCTCCTCGAACCTTTGTTCTATCACAGATTAAGAAATATTTCGAAAGAGTTATGTTTCGATCATGTACGTACATCCACGCCAGTTATAGCTCGTAGACGCCCGTTATTGATTTGAACTGAATTTTTACCGCCGTTCCGTTTAAGATGTTGTTGTTACAATAACATCAGTACAGCGATCTGGAATTCAGGCGTACGGCCAAATTCTATTCGGATTCCACATCGGTGTTTGTTGTTCTACGAATGCGGTTCCCGGTGAGTTTTCAACAGCGGTATTGAGTACACACTAGTTTGCTTTAATCAATACCTTCATTTACGCAATGCAATCTAATTTTGTAGAGAACACCTTGACTAATATTTTTCGTTTATATGTACTGTCACAACGTTATTGTGTTCAAGGCAAGACTATATATTGTATATGAATAGTTAATTGAAGAAAAAAATCAATAATATTTAGGTCTTTGGTTCTTTCTTGTGTTCGACTTTTTGCAAAACCATCACATTTTTCTGTTATCATTCAAATAAAAGTTTTGCATAGTGGACCTTTACTAGTAGGAGATTATTATGATGATGGCATATTGATCGCCAAATTAAAACTAACAATGTAATGGATTACCTACCAAAGATCAAGACGTGCGCGATACCGTTTAATTCGGGTGTACGTTCGAGATCCGTTACGAAAAAAAAATACTGCAAGCCAATTCCATCTGCCCAAGCGCCGAGAGCGGCCCACGCACCGCGAATTCCACCCATGGTACCGGGCAAATTGATTACGTGGAAAATCCGAGAAAATCGCCACTCTAACAGTGCGTAATGACCGTCTCGCCGCCACATGTGAAATTGTGCGCCTTTTTGCATTCCGCCGCGACGTAACTCGGGTCGAGCGGCTCGACATTGTGCCACAGCCTTAATGTACCTCAATCAGGTTTATCATCGCTCCACAAGGCTCGACTAAGTGTTACTTATAGACGCGTAATGTTCACCGCGTTACATTCGAAACACCAAAAATATAAGTGGTAGGGCTCTTGCAGAGCGGTACCACTGTATTGCCCGACATTCTGCCGCCAAGCAGTAGGCACTATTGTATTCCCGTGTGAAGGGCAATGGTGTCAGCGTAAGGCTTGCTCGTCTCGTCACTTATCTCTAAAAAAAAACTAAATTTTCGTTCGGAAGGGACAAAAAAATCATCACTTCGTATGTTGATTTCCGTGGTCGGTCCGAAACGATTCGCGTGCCCGCCCCGCCGGACCCGGGACGCGACGAGGTCACCGGGGTCCGTTCCGTTAGGGCCAAGGGGTCCGGGCGACAGATGCCCGGGGGAGGGAGGGCGGGATCGACCTCCGAAACGCCCGAGATTGCATTCCGAGCGCGCGGCCGCCAGTCGCAGCGCGCCCTTTCCGGGGTTAAGATGTGCCGGACGCGCGCGCTCGCCATGTGGTCAACCCCGGAGCCGATCGCCCGTATGGTGCGCGACTATGGAGTGAGCGTCGAACCCGCCACCGCCACACCCGCCGGCCTGCGGGTACGCGACGACCCGCCCTACCAGAACCTAGACGAGCTACGCAAGAGACCGGAGTACGCCAATCTGATCGAGATAAGCCGCGAGCACGGCTACAGACTGTGTCCCGAAGGACAGAACCTGGAAGACGAGGCTATTTACGAGAACATTCTCTCCGTGCGTCAACTTCGCTCCGCCGAGGTCCGTTTGGTCCCCGTCTCGGAGGTCCCATACTACGAGGGTCAGGGTTACGTGGCGACGCAAGTGCTTACTAGGAATGGCACCTTCCCCCAGTGCCCGCCGCACACATGGAGCCGGCTGCAGCAGGACGCGGGTCTCACCGGCTCCTTGCGTCTGTTCACAGTAAATATAGTAGAGTTTTTTCTTACTAGTAATTCTTGTTAAAGTGAATAACGTCCCATTTACCGAAAATCGTGTGTGTACGTGTGCTTTAGTTTCTACAGAGACGCCTTACGTACGAGTTATTCAAACGTACGTATGTAGATCGAAAGTCGAATCGAACCTCCGCCTAAATACAGTTTCGGTCGGGTCCGTACCAACGTATCATTACGTCGGACGATTTGTTTGAAACACAACAGCAGAGCGGGATGCGTGCGCCCGCCGCGGCCGTACGTACGCTTTTTGTGCGCATTCCACACAAAAAGTCTACGATCATTGTACATCTGTGTTTGTGGCGGGTCGCGGAACACAGCGGAAAAAAAAAACGGAACGAAAAATAAGCAACGGAATTTCGCTCTAATGACTCGTTAATTTCGGCAATGACTCGATGGATCTCGTGTCGGGGCGTGAAATTGCGACTCGAGCGAGCTATGTTTGGCTGACGTTCGACACAGTGCGAATATTTTTTTTAAACCAGCCTTATTTTAAGATATATCTTGTATTATAAGGACATTTTATAGATATAAATTTCACCCGGACAAACACCCAGATCCGGAACAATTATCTACAGTTCGTACAAATTTTTCCCTCGAGTTGGAATCGAACCCACGACCGGTGACGCCGAAACCTGTAGATTAGCAACTGCGTCAATCGGGTGAACAATTTATTTATTTCTTCGTTTATCAGGAACATGTATTCATGTATGTCGGTAAATTCTCGGCATGCCAAAATATGTGTGCCCCAGCCCAAACTCAGCATTCTTATAAATGCATTTTAAGTAAACTAATATAACAAAAAAAAGGTGAAAGATGCGGCGTGCGAAAGCTTTACTATTCATAATTTGCTTGTATATTTGAGAAGACAAAACGTTTGGTGCTTTGTCAGATTCAACATCATACTTAATACATAATAGATTCCTATGAAGAGAAGGGCAAAGGAATTTTTACCGTAGCGTGATCGAAATTCTCTCATTTCATTGGTCAGATGGTTTTGAATGGAGAAATCACGTGCTTAAGCGTAGCGTACTGTGACTTATTCCTTATACATATTACACGCTAATAACGAAGTTTCATCTGAACTATCTATTATACTTATATTTCAGGATTAAATAATAACAAAAATTAACAAGTCCGTCCTGTGATCATGAACGCTGTAAAGTGTTTGAAACGTCGGGAAGTTAAATCTAAAATAAACGCGATGAAATCCGTAAATATTTTCATTTTATAACGTCAACTATTCGCGTAAATAGAAGAAATCAAAATATAACAAGATTTTTGGCAGGAAAAATTTGCTACAATTGCGAAAGTATTAGTTCGTTGTTAGTAGTAGTTTATATATAGTATCTTGTATAAACTGACTTTAATGTATGTATGACGTCTTTGCGACTCTGTAAAGCTTCATCGGATCACAAAAACGAAGATCCTTCGAGTCGGAAGGAAGGATGTAAATAGTGATTGATTGATTGATTACTAAGCGACATAGGTTACTTTGCATTCTAAAATAATGGAAAAAAAAAACATGAAGACAAAATCCGGACGAGCGGAGCCGCGGGCGAATCCTATTAGATTATAAGTCCGTGTACATTGAATGCTTAGCGGCAGTGCTTCAGTCCGATGTAATTTTAAAGCTTCTAATTACGACGACAAATTAAGACAGTTTTCTTAATTTTCGAAAGATATTGCAATAGAACTGGGTATTATATACTCGTAAATGTTACCAACGCCACTACTCTATTACGGAATAGGCAAAATTACTCGTCGGGTATATCTACAATATTATTTATTGCCTTACCTCGTGCATTTGATTAAAAATAATGTTCTGCTATACAGTCAGCTACAGATGGACGGTTAAGTAAAATATGTCATGCCAAAATCCTCTCAAAGGCTGATTTCAATCTATTGTAGGCTATAATTGATCTCTATCCGATAGTGATTGTTATTGCAACACACGTTTTTTTTTGTAACACAATAACAGACAGAGCGTGCTTGGTTCTGTGCTAAGCTCGTCATGGTCTATTTCTTTGCCCTGTAATTTCGCTGGCATCATTGCCCTTCAAACCGGAACATAGTAGTGCTTACACACTTCTGCTTGGCGGCAGAATATCTGGCAATGCAGCGGTATCGCCCCAGCCGGATTGCAAGAGTTGTAACACTTACTATTACTTTTAATTAGAGTGCATATAACTTAAACATATTAGTTAATCCCCCATTGTAAGTTCGTTTTCATATATTCAGTTGATTTGTCTTCATTTAAATAAATAAAAAATCTCATCTACTTACACTAAAATCTGGTATCACAATTTTGCTTTCGTCATGAACTATGACTATCTTCAAAGTCATACAAACCCGTCAGAACCAACAGAAGGCATTTTAGTTAAAGTGTAAATATAAATGTTTCTTTGCCGCCAAATAGAAATATGAAAGCATTTTGTGTTCTGATGTGATATTATAAGTAAATATACCCAATATAATTACTGGGTATACTCTATCAAGCGTTTGATTAGCAATTTTATTTAAAAAAAATATAAGTTCTAGATCTATATATAATACCTATAATGTATATTATATATAATTATATACATTAAGAAACAGTTAAACCTTGCACGCACACTGGTGATACAAATATAAGTTAGAATTCTTTCCAAAATTTTCGTATAACATAATTCACGCTCATATTATTTAAAATATTTAACAATTGCTTAAAAGGTCTTGTGTTATTTTTACAGTTCATAAAACATTTAAAAAGAAGCACATGTGCGAAAAGCCAATACACGCGTGTTAACATGTGCTTTTGTCGTAAAGTCAAGTGTTGAATTTCATATTCGCATGTTTTTTTAGCTCGATAAACACGTTTCGTTTCAACAAAAGGACATCACTTAATGGCTTAGTGTGTGGGTGTTTTTTTTTTATTATTAATTATAACTTAAAACAACACTGTTCCTACCCACCGACGTAATTTCCGACGGTGGACGCCTGGGTGCCTCCGTGTTATTATAGTTTGCAAAAAATTAATGACCAACAACAAAATATGGATCCGAAGCGAAGATTTTATCTGTGCTTAACTGTGGTAGTCGTTTTTGATGTCCATCATTATTGAAATATGGTTGGGATGTACGATAATTTACGCGGGCATAAAGCGGTGAGATTAATGCAGTATTGTATTGATGAACTAGGTGAAAATCGTGATTTTTTTGTTCTTATAGGCCGTAGAAACAAGTGAATTATGATTATAACATATGAACCGTATTATAATACAATTTTGCTAATGACTAGCCAAGCAAATAAATTATCTGGTGGAGATATATTATTTATCATGATGCGTTTTCATAAGAGATGGATGGCCCACTAAGAGTAGGGGGAAACTTTATCTGTCCATATCACGATGTAGGTTCCATCGGTTTCATAGTTGCTACTATTGTGCATCTAAGGTTCTCGGGTGGACCTCTCTCGATGATAATCTTTGATCAGAAGTTTAAATTGATCTGTCAGAGATGTGGCCGAATAAATGAGCGCATAATATTTTCAATGCCGTATTATGCCTTATACTACAATTATGTGCCTACACATTTACAGTTGGTACAGTACATTCAATTCGGACATTCATTTCTATTAACAATCTATGTTTGTCTAGAGAACTAAGATATAGTATGTTTCGGAACATTCCATATATGGGATGCTATAGCGTGTTTTTTTATTTAATATATTTATTGCAGAATAAAGCTATTATTACAGATTTTCATAAAGTGCACTCTTATCTATATAGTTTTAATGAAATAAAGTGCGAGCACTCGTCAACCAGAGATATAAGATGGTCTGGTCTGTCTCTTTGGCGGCTGAATAACTGACAATGCATTAGTACCGCCCGAGTCGGACTCTGCAAGAGTCCTACCATTTAGACAAATCCTTGATGTTCCAAAACATGTTATATCTTATCTAAGTCCAGGAGGGTATGCAAATAACAATAATATGTTTTATATTACTTATTGTACCTATGTGCACAAGAGCTATTTCATTCCTGTCAAAAAATATTGAACTTCTGGACAAGTTGGTTTAAATTGTTTTATTTTGTCAACAGGCCAAGAGGGAGATGTACGATGTGAAAAAGCAGAGGCTCTGTCTCGCCCAAGACGAGTACAAGCATCTGAACAACGCCCTTTCGACCCTTGCTGCTTCTCGTACCAGCTGTGAGTACTGCATTGTTTTAAGTGATAGGTGAGGATGGACGAAGAAAGAAAAAGAAGTAGTGTGTAAGCACTACTGTGTGTTTCAAGGGCACTATTGCCAGCTTAATTACAGGGCAAAGAGATAGACCATCTTATATCTCTGAGTGCCGAGCGCAGGTCCAAGCACGCTCTGCGTGCTACTGTATTGTTATGGATAGGGGTGACGCTTTCTATCAGGCGGCACTACTTGCTCGTCTCGTCACTTTATCTCATTAAGAAGTAGTAATTTATAAGCACTATTGTTTTATAGTGTTTTTGAGAATGCCATTACTTATGTTGGTCTATGCGAAAGAATTGCAATGGCCGACTTAAAGCAAGTTTTTCTATACATTTGTGTAGAGGTTTACTTAATTATATTTTTTCACTCATTGCACAATTGTGCACGGCAAAAGTTTTGACCCACTGTCTCAGCGCGACTGCCTTCGAGGCATACGTCAGTGGATGGGGACTTCCATTAATGTATTCACATTATGAAGTAATCGTTGCGTTTTTTTCTACGAGATGAGCAAGGCTAAGTCGTGCGCCTGACGGTAAGCGTCACGCCTGCCCATAACAACACAGTACCTAACACATAGTTAGCTATAGTTAGCTTTGTGCTGTGCTCGTCACCCAGAGATATTAGATGGTCTATCTCTCTGCCCATCAATTTCGCTGGCATCGTTGCCCTTCAAATCGGAACACAGTAGTGCGTACACACCACCGATTGGCGGCAGAATATCTGGCAATGCTGTGGTACCGACCCGGTCGGACTCTAGAGTCCTAACACTTAGACATGACGTGCATTATGAAGTCATTGTTGCGTATTGATTTATTCATTGCATTCATATATAATAATTACGCCGAAGCGTGATGGTATTCAGCTACGCGAAAATATGCCGGCGGCGTTGCTTGCGACTTACTCGGAAGAATGTCGGGCTATATGGATTCGCAAGTGAAGCGAAGATATTCCACTGGTGGGCGCGTTATCGTTTAATAGCATAAACATGCCGGCAGTACCAAGCGTTGAAGGCATACCTGTTGTTGGTTTTTTTTAACATAAACGATTTGAATCTAAACATTTCAAACATAGTCCGCACTGCGCTTGCATTGCGTTCAGTTCTACAGTTTATGGAATGCTTTAGCATTAATAGCGCCCTTCAAAATGCTTGTTTTTTTTTCTCCGAAATAATACATAAAAACATGTATAGAACTTATCGAGTTCAGTTGCCACTACTTGATATAAATCTAAATAATAATAGTAGTTATTACCTCTACTCAGAGCAAAAATGTAAATTTTAAAATAAAAATATTTAACACCTCGAAAAAACCAATAAATTTTATCAAGTGGTTGGTCAATTTTATCAAGGACTGTTGCAGAGTCCGACTGTGGAGGTACCACTGCATTGCCAGATATTGTGCCGCCAAGCAGTATTGTGTAAGCACTACTGTGTTCCGGTTTGAAGGGCAATTATGCCAGCGCAATAACAGGGCAAAGAGATAGACCATCTAACTCACCTCTGGGTGACGAGCGCAGCACAGAGCCAAACACACTCTGTGTGATACTGTGTTGTTATAGACAGACGTGACGCTTACCATCAGGCGCACGACTTGCTCGTCTCGTTACTTTATCTTTGAAAAAAAAAAACATCTCATAAACTTCTTTTGAGGCGACTCCTGCATTATAATAATGTCTTCCCGACCGATTTTCGGCTTCGGCGGCCAATCTACAAGAGATCAGCCAACTACGCGGGATATATTATAGTGCACAAACCTTTGTGCAGACACAGGTGCACTCGCTCTTCCTTTACTGTCATAGTAGATTGGGACGGATAAGCGACACGACCGTAGAGAGATCAAACGCAGAGGTGGTGGTAATCCGACCTCTTAATAACGACTACCTCAAGCCACCGTTAAATGGCGATCTTTCTCCTACATTATAATTAAGATAGGAATGTCGTCTCATTTTGAAATAGCACTAAATGTGTGAATACTTGAACTATGATAGATGATATGCTAGTTAACAGCGTCTGATATTGTACGAGTTTTCCGATACGTCGAAGATCCAGAGTCCGAATAGGCAGGTACCTCAGCATTGCAAGATATTCTGCCACCAAGCAGTAATGTGTAAGCACTACTGTGTTCCGGTTTGACAAGCAATTACAGGGTAAAGAGATAGACCATCTAATATCTCTGGGTGACGAGCGAAGCACAGTCAATCAGGCTCTGTGTGGTACTGTGTTATGG
>DWGO01000102.1:0-15691 GCA_018247635.1 Eurytides dolicaon deicoon
AATATCTCTGGGTGACGAGCGCAGCACAGAGCCAAGCACGCTCTGTGTGGTACTGTGTTGTTATGGGCAGGCGTGACACTTACCATCAGGCGCACGACTTCATCTAGTAAAAATGCCATCCTACGTCATTAAAATATTGCTCGGGAAAACTGTGCTTCATTATCTCTATCAGTTATGGCGGGCGGCGATGAATTCATCGCAGTAATTCGACTCGTTGCAATTTAACACCGATTGCACAACTAACAGAAGTAATTTCCGTGCATCGACGTTTACATAGAACCCGCCAGTCCAAAGTCCGCTCATGTGTATCTGCTTACGCGAAGTTTCGATCTAACGGTCAAGTATGTACAGCATTGTTCGGACACATGTAAAAGACAAATACGGCAAATAAGCACAATATTATTTTTCCACGCGAAACCTTACCCTGACACACGATTTCGCTGAGAACGCATCGTGCTCAAATCGCATCGTATAGTTCCGATTGCAGCGTCACTAACGTTTTGTAATTGCTGTGGATATTTTTGTCGTGCGTTTCCATTTCGCTGACGTGGGGACTGACAGTTAGTTCTTTTATTATTTGGAACGCGTATCTATGTATATTTTAATAATTTCCACCTATTGTTACCAATGGATGGATAATTCCATTTCAGATACTATACCAAAGTTAAAGAAATAAGTTATTACTTGTATATGTAATTATATATTACTCAAATTAATTCCCTTAATTTATTAATCTATAATTTCTTTCTAGTTTTCTATAATTTAATCCGAATACATTCAATGTATGAAGACATATTATGTTAAGTTAGAGTGAATTACACTGGTAATCGGTTAATTTAATTACAATGCCTCAGAATTTCTCAATTTACTAGAACTTTTGTAAGTGGTAGGACTGCCAGATATTCTGCCGCCAAGCAGTAGTGTGTAAGCACTACTGTGTTCCGGTTTGAAGGGCAATGATGCCAGTGAAATTATAAGGCAGTGACGCTTACCATCAGGCGCACGACTTGCTCGTCTCGTCCCTTTCTCTCGTAAAAAAAACTGTATATATGATCGGATTCTGGAGGGCTTCAATATAGTGGCGGTCATAAAATAGAGTGTTATTGAAGTTCACTATTTTACCGTCAGTCTCAATTGAGAATAAGCTGAGCTGTTGGCGCACCCAGAGATCTCTCAAAGTTATTGGATGAAACCGACAAAGTCTACATTTTAACACCAATTACAATACAGCATTGAAGGAAAACTAAAATTGAGTGTGTTCTTTTCAACTAGTAACAGAACATAGTACTGACTGTTCAGGCGGTGGACCCTTTGTATATAAAAATAACAAAACGCCTGTCGGAATGTTCTCACCGGTAATTAGCCTGAGGACGGGCTGTCGGCTACTGCGAAGTGACAACGAGCCTGTCCGTGAAATGACTCAGACAAACAAACCCTCTTTAGTCCCGCCCCTTTCCCTTCCAACCATCTAATGGTTCAAAATTAGAACAACTTTCTACAATATCATAAACGCCTGGTGTAAACGCAAAAGATGAATCTAATATTAAATACCGATATATCTATATGTACATATTATAGAAAATGTATTAATACACCTCATGAAAAGTATATTTAGACATATTAATGTATCTTAATCAAGTAGCACTTAATTCCAATGAACATTTCCAGAGTTGTAATTTTCGACGTAAATATAAAAAGCACGGGGGAAGCTAACCAGTGTACGGAAACAGAATTTTTATTTTTCACTTCAAAATAGCATTTCCCCTCAATATAAAAACTTAAGTAATATTCCAACAAGAATTTATTAATCTGTTTTTCATCAGTTTTCCTTACTCATATATGGATTTTTATATGTAAATATTCATCAAATATTGGAATAACAACAGAGTTAAAGTGATAATTAAACAATTTTATGATGTTCGACACGTTTTATTTGAGAGGTCATTTAAGGATAAAAACTATTTTGTAGTGAAATAGAGAACGAAGATTCGTGTATAGACAGACAGATAGTTTTTATAACACCGTCAGATGACAGTGATACAAAAACTGTCATCGTCGGTGACAAATGTAAAAATAATCACTTAAAATCTGAGACCCTTTGTCTCCTATGCAATTTAGTATCAATTCCAAGATTAAAAAAGGCGAGAGCGTATCTAACTATATTGATTCCATTTTAACAGGTTGAAGAGTGATCGTAGGTAATTATTTCATCAGCGAATAATGAATGCGCTTAGCTCTTTAAGGATTCCGTCGGCACGCGTTGTTTTTGGCACCTGCATTCGATTCAATACACGATGCAGACGTAGACCGACCACCGAAGGTGATGCGTTCACAGAGAGAATACCAGAGTGGGGGTCAGCGGTAGAGATCGTCGGCCCCCGTGACTGGTGGCACGACGAAAAATGGAGTCCCCCGAGAGATGGTCGCGCCGCGGACCATAAGCGGGCGGGTTCCGTTAGGCGCAATCGTCGGCCGCCGCCGCGTGACTTGTGTCCCAACCACCTAAGGCACTTCCGCTGCTCCTCGACCGACGGACAATTACAAACGAAAAATTCAACTACACTATACGAAATTCGACGAATCGCCCGCCGCACCATTAAACTCTGTGCTAATTTAAACCGAAAGGACTGTGGATTAAGGGCGAAAGTCGATCGGCGTGGTTCGGGTTACAACTCCGCGAGCTCATCAAAGAGGAATAGAGCTGGGATGCGGAGCACGTAGCAATCTATTTGGTCCCCACCAGTTTCGATATTGTACACACAAAGTAACGATTACTCATGCCCGCCGAAGTTTATTTACGACAGGAAGAAATTGCGATTGTATCCCCTTAATGGTTATAACTTCCCAATAAGATGGCGCCTGTCGGTTTTTCGTTTGACCAAATAGTTAATTAGCCCGTCATTCGACGTTTATGGCAATGTTAAAATGCGCTATAGATTTTTATGTCGTAAGTAATTCGCGCAATTATGCGATATCTTAAACCGATACGCTAAAATTATTGATTCGAATCAACGACTTTAAACAAGGTAAGGCCCTTTTAAGAAATAAACGGTGAAATGGCAAACATAATGTGTTTTCTAATCGACACACTTGAATAGATTTTTTTATTTAATCTGTTTGCTTTTCTTTCGATTTTATTATAGGTACTCCCATCATAGTCTATATTCTTACAATTATTATTTGAAGTCTGTCGAAGATTATAAGGTATTCAAAATATCTTTTACACACACCAACTAAGAGCCTAAATTACATAGACGTCATTTAGGCTCTTAGTTGGTCTTCAAGACACCGCGTCTTTGATATTGTGCTATTTGTCATGGAGTCACTTCCGGTTTTGGCCGGATGTTTTTATTGCAACCTTATTGCGTCTTCGCTCGTAAATCAAGAATTCGCCAGAGCAACATGTTTGCTAAAATCGCAGCAATACTTTTCTACTGCGACAGGACATTAGCGTGCAACTATGATGTTTCTTATGGCATGAATATGTTTAAAATGCGAACAATAAATTTCGAGTATGTCATCATCATGATCATCACAGGCTGATTATTATCTTCTTTAATGAATTGTTTACAGTACTATGTTTAAACTATTTTTAACATGATCTTAGGCAGAAAATCAACCAAAGTTTATTTATTTAACTAAAATTAGGTAACAATTTAAATAAAAATAAATCCAACTTTTATTTTAATTGCATCATAGATATATATGTATATAAGGCAGGTGGTACAATATCGATGCGATCTAATAATGCTGGTTAGTTAGCAATATATTTGCGACCTAGTTTTTTTTTTTAATTTAATTTCTTATAAGCTCATGTCTCATAGTAAGAAATTAAAACTTCTTGCAACATGTTAGAATATAGGATTATCTAATACGGCTTTAAATTGAGTTAACATGACTAACACGACGGCTGACCCCATTGATACAGATTTTTAGCTCGACTCGAAACAAATTAACTTGTAGAAAAGCAAATCACCGGTAGCCTACTTAGTATATTTACGTAAGAAATTAAGCATAAGAAACTACGGAAAGAATGTAAACCACTCCACGTGCCAGCATAGTCGATTACTTTACTCAAACAGTTGTCGCTCATCCAATGCCGAACATTGTTCTCGCCTAACACATCCACAAGTTTACCGGTGCACGTGGGTTCTAGGAAAGTGTTAGTGAAGCACCGCTGCCAGTTAGGCCAAGGGCCGTGCGTCACCCAGGGCACTGTGGAACGTGCCCCTATAATGGGGGCCCGGAGGCACGTATCGGCGTGCGCTGTGTGGCTGGCCCGGACATGACGTCACCGGTGCACACTCGCGCCCATCCAGCACCAGCAGCGGCGGCTACCGTAGCACACAGTTAATCGAGGATACGTGTACGGACAACGATTTACAGCACAAAGTGCCAGTCCACCCGTGTATTACCGATCTATGGAACAATAAAGGGGTACGCGAGGCGGCATATAAATGAGCGGTGCCGTATTCAGAGAGCGGCCGTGCGCGCCATTAGTACGCCACTCTCGGCACGGAGTAATTGACCGACGGGCTAATTTCATTCCAAGCGCATTGGGCGCTTCCTCTTTCCTTTTTCCTATCGGTCAGCGGCGACCGCGGCGCGCTCTGCGCTAGACGCGAGTGGCCACATTTCAATTTCACACTTCAACTCGAGCGCCCGCCCCAGCACTTCTGTCCATTCAACAGCCACTGTGATATTTCCTACCCCGATCCTTCACTTGGCTGCCACTGCATAATCTAATTATTCAGCGCTGACCGTTTAATTTTTTTTTTGAAGTAGGAAACTGAAACCTTCATATGCAAAAATTCGTCCAAGTTATAACTTATGAAAGGGCAGGTCGATTATATGTATACATTTGGAAACATATTTGTGAAATAAAAACTATATTCTTATACTTTCAATAATCGTCAAAATGTGAAACCAATTCACCAATTTAAACCTGTTAAAAACCAGCAAGCTACTTAACAAACAAATACAATCCATTCTTTCTTTGAGAAAAAAAAGACATAATAAAATTGGTTTGTTATATGGAGCAGCCACTGACTACCCTTAACCATCACCAACTTGGTATACTAAGACTGTTATTAAGAAAGTACATTGAATAAACTAAATTATTATGTAATCTCCGAGGCCCATCGCGTATCATTTGTCGATGAAATGTCTATTTAAATAGGCCTAAATCTGTTTGAATAGGTAATAAGTATGTTTATTTAAAAAGGATTGGCATAGAAAGCCTACGGACGGCTTTTGCTTTCGTTATCCGTTCGTATCCGTTAATAATAAACTAAATACTCGTATATTAAATTTACCGCCATCGTCAGTCGCAGACGGATCGAGTGCTCACTACATAATAAACTAAAGCGTACAAATTTTATTAGTGATGCAAATCGTAACAGGCTTACACAATTATTGCCCAACACATGTCGTCGTTATTAGTGTTACGTATCAAATTTCATTAAGTGCCCTAGTCTTTTTTGTCATTAGAAATACTTTCAAGCGCGCGTGAAAAGATAAAACGGCAATAAGGACAGGTGTTTAACTATCAAATTAGGCCTAATTAATACTAATGTATAACGATAGTATTGAGATTGTATTATACGTGAAACTCTCGTGGATGTAATTTTAAATGCGCTCTTTCTTTTATCGTTACCTATGTCCAGCGATTCGTATGTTCATGTTCGGCCCTGTTGAATATCAATGTCAAATTCATTGTCACAATGGGCAAGTTATTCAAAACGTCGCTTTCTGTCTGTGTCACTGTTGTGTGACTATTTTAAGAGACCGTGTTTATTACGGTGAAATAGTTTTCAATTGAATACAATTAATGCGTTGTAATTACTTCAAATTTATCCTAATTATATTCCGAATTGAAACATTATTCTTGTAAAAGAACAAATTATCATCTTATTACATCGGGATAAGTCTATTGCCGCCTTGTGGTATAAAAGAGATGGGGAAAGCCACGTGACGCAGTACTTACCGCAATCAACTACGGCCGCATCCGAGAGGGTTATTGAAGATTATGCAAGAACAATTTCTGGCTGTGTGTCTCGTTCTTCAAAGAAATTAATGTGTCGTCTAAACATAAAATTAAGTTCAAAATATTTTTTTTTTGGAATTCATACTTGAATCGGTTGAATCTAAAGAAATTAATATAAGCAATAAATACAACGAACTTGATTTATATTAATTTCTTTTGATTAACAATTTAACTACTCAACGCCGCTTTTATTCTATATTGTTACATATGCAAACTTATACAGGGAAGAATGGAATCCTTCGGTGCGGTTTAGGATATAAGTTTTAAACTTACATTTTGTTTTGGTAAACGAGATAACTTGACCAGGGACATGATCCGATTACACGTTTCATCAGTCAGTTGCCGTTCTCAGCGAAATTACAGCAGACTTAGGGATTTTTTTTTGTACGAGATAAGCGATTTGTGACGAGACGAGCGAGTCGTACGCCTGATGGTAAGCGTCACGCCCGCCTATCACAACACAGTACCAAACAGAGCGTACTTGGCTCTGTGCTGTCCTCGTCACCCAGAGATACTAGATGGTCTATCTCTTTGCCCTGTAATTTCACTGGCATCATTGCCCTTCAAACCGGAACACAGTAGTGCTTACACACTGCTGCTTCGCGACAGAATATCTGGCAATACAGTGGTACCGCTCCAGTCGAACTCTGCCAGACTTAGTATAATAATAGAAAGCCTAGCCTGTCTTAAGGGTCGATAACGCATTTGCAAATTTTCTGGTATCGTGAAAGTCCATGGACAAATACTATCGCTTGTTCGTTTGTCTAAGACTAATTAAAAAAAAGGTAGGCAGCAAATATACGACCCCACGCGTTCTGTCTACGTCCATGGGTGATGAAAATTATTCAGCGAGACTCAAGAATAAAACGGCTTAGTTTTCCTTTCTCTCAAAACAAAAGTAATTGTATAGCACAATATATGTCAAGGACTATATCATCAAAGTAACATATTTTATGTTAAATAATAAATTTTAAAATTTTTTGATGGGATTCATTGGGTTTCAGTTCAGTAAAACGCGGGTACAAAGATAGGTGAAATACAATATGTAATGTTTATAGTAACAGTGGGCCATCTACAAGTAATATAAAAATCAACCAGAACGATATCGTTTGTAAAATTTTAAATAGAAACTTGTTTCGTTCTAGAAAATTCTTCGGGAGAAAGTATTTACAGTATAGATGTTAGTCCGACGCTAATTTGATTGAGAATCAATTTTATATTATTTTTTGTATATAACGTCGTCGTTCGCGTTTATTATCTGTTGCGTTGACACGAGCTAATCAAGTTCTGGGGCGTTGGGTACTTTGGAATCGTTTGCACAACACGGCCCCTGTCGCGTCAGCATTGCGAAACAATGCCTCCCGGTCGTTCGAAAATCAATGTTCTCATCGTTATCAATAATGTGTAGGCAATAAAATGTGACGTGACCCACGATAGCGGCCGACCCGTGGTCGTGACACTTGATTTTCACTGGTTCATACGCTCTACATAGGGCGTCTTGTGAGGTCCGCGATCGGCGTATAGTCGCTTTGTTGGCGCCACCGCACTCGACGCAGCGACAAACGAGCAACATATTACGCCTTAGCGCACCCGGCCGCTGACTGACGTTTGATAAATAGCATCTGTCGACATCCACCCCGGGCCCGCGATAAGGCGCTCCGTAAACAGATTCCACTTCTTGGGCGACCTGCCTCTCTGCTAACGAGCGACTGTTTTAGCCAACACGCTTCCGACCTTGGCCTATAAGGCAATTAGGTGACTGATAGCGCATGGCTGACCACACATTCTACCTGTGTCCCGTAATATTGTAAAAAAAGATCTCCAAACATAAACCTCAAGTTATCTACAAAAAACGAGAGATGTCATTTGCATGTGCCGAAATGGTACGATTTTTTTTTTCTCAAAATAAACCTTTGTCCGCTCGACTTATTGTGCACGGCCATATATCATTTAAGCGCCCGAAAACGAAAAAAAAGTAACACAAAAACAAAAACAAGAAGACTTCGCGTCTCGTATGATTCAATATCATTCCGATTCGAAAATTAATGCGGACACGTATTAAAGATAAAGTGAACTCGAACCGAAATGCTCTTGTCAAAGAATAATGTAATAAAATGTTCGTGCAGTTTTACATCAATAACAATTTATATCACGCCAAGTATAACCTGTTATGACGACTGGTAATGAAATTCTCTTATCTAAAAAAGTTTTATTATAATACATATAACATAATGGAAATGCATTTATCGAATCAACGCGAAGTAGGTATTGTAATGCGCAAAATAAAGTCGAGAATGGACCGTGCAAAACAGATTTTCTATAGCGTAATAATTAATAAATCTCAATCGGGAGAATTTATTACATGCGTTGATAAATAAATCTATAAAATATGCAAAAATCATCAAATCATTGTTCTTTTAATTTAACAAATAAAAAGTATGTTAAAAATCTTTTACTTTTTTTTTTGTTATTGAGATACTTTTATGATTTAAGATGAGAAGTTGAGTTTAGTAACATGTTATTTGCACCAATAATAAAAGGGAACGAAATCGAAATGAGTCCAATACCATATTAATCCAATTCAATTATATTTGATGTCAGTTAATTGCTGCAATATATTTATTAGTGTTATAACTACCATATCATTATTTGAAGCTAAAGATTTTATATTATTAATTATTGCTGTACTAAGATAACAGAAAATTACATGACAGATTAATAAATCATCACTCTTTTCAATTTTCTCCACTTTTTTGATGATGAAAAAAGAAATAAAATATATATTCAGACTAAATTTAATTCTTTGTTTATTGAAAAAGTGTTTGTTGCTGTTTATTGATTTTACGTCTTTGACAATGAATATATATCTTTAAGTTAAGTCTTTGAATATATATCTTTAAGTTGGTATTTCTTTTAATTATTACATGACACCCACACATCTCTGTATACCACCCAGCTTTATCACAGAAGCGAAGCAAGAGGTCATAACACAAGTGAAACAGAAAAATAATTTGCCAGAGATAAACGGAACAATAATAATTGATGTCATGTTCCAATACCGGTGGACGTCAGAACTTTGATTTGGAGTTAAAAAAGAGTCAGTCGAGTGCTGAGTGATATACTCGTATGGATAAATTATTTTCGGGTTCCGGGTAACTTTTAGAGTAGGTTTAATCCAAATCACAGTTTTTGATATGATTTTCTTAGACTTTATACATTATTAATATTAGTATAATGCAATCAAACATCGCATAAATAAATAAAAAAAAAACAATAAAATTATGCTCACTTTTTTTTTCAAGTATTATCGGATTGGTGTGGTTTTTGGATAGATGTGGTAATTGAGACAGAGAAATGTATTCTAACCAGATATATGCTTCATTGACCTGAAAAAGCTCAAAAATCGTAAAGTAACGCAAAATGAAAATCCACGTGAGCGAAGGAGCGGAAAAGAGATTGCAAATCTTAACTATGAAAACAATACATATTTGATATATAACTAAGAAGTTCTTCATCAACGTTCGATGAAGATTTCGCTGCAGTGCGTTTCCTAAAAATAATAGGGCGTCACACGGCCAGACTGTCGAACTTTCCTGACCGCTAGCAGTGGATGATTGGATGGAGAATTTTAAAAAAGCACTCTCTCTCTCTTACACACACACACACACACACACACACACATACGCACGCGCACAAAGAAATCGTAATAAAGCCACCCCTTGAAACAAAAAGAAACATGGCGCTCAGGGCAACGACGGTGGCTTTACGCTCCGTTCGTCACGTGACACGCCGCCCAGGGCCGTAGATAACACGCCCTTCGCGGCTACCTAACGATCGGTGGTTTTATGTGCCGCGGCCGAGGAAAACTCCCAGTTACCAAACTGTGCTACGGTCGTTCACGTGGTCGGTCAGGGGTTTTTATTCACGGGGCCGGCCAATTAGTCGACGGACGACGTGTACCGGCTGCCCCGCGCGTGCGGTTGCCCGTTATAGCCGCTTTGCCGACCCGTAATGCGTTTTTGGCGTGCCGCGCCCCGGCCGCCGTATCTACCTACCGATACCCGCTAACTACCTTTCGGTACTCCGAAAGCCCGCGCCCTGAGATTGGGCATCGCGTGCGCCCATTCCTATATTGCCACCGCGAATAATTAGGCTTCATCTGATACCGAGCCCTTATACTAACGCCGCTTGGACGCCGACGTCGCCACCCCCGTGTACGTTATGCTCTCCCAATGTTCGCTTATGTTAATTGCCAACCATTAGCTGTGTTTCTCGTAGTCAATGAAATGCAACTAATTACCTGCCTCTAACTCACGCTCTGGATTCCGTATTATATACGCCGTCCATAACCGTGATAACCTCACGCAATAACCCAACACCGTCGTAGTCAATTTTCCCCTTAATTTGACACTTAAACGTGACCAACAATGTACCTGACAAACGTAACAGGATACTGATCGTATAGAACACAATCCTCGAATAATTTTTACACGAAACTGTCACCGTGGGTTAGGGTGTCGTTTTTCTATCACATAGTAGACGCGTCTAGTTCGTGAAGTCGTTGGTGCGTGAGGTTGCGCTGTTCGTCTATTACCTCACAGTGTGTCGCGCACTCTTGTATGGATGCCTCCGATGCCATTGGTGATTCCGAATCGTCGAGGTAACGTAATACCTCGAAGGCGGTTCGGCCGTCACTTGCCTACGTATTACCGTCGGCTATGTCTCAAAGGGTGTACAGTTACATTGACATGCTGGGTTCTGTTGTGTTCTGTTCCGTTTATTCCAAATTGCCAACAATGTGTACCGACACTCTTTGTCTCTAAACGGCTAATTTGATACCGTACATGGGACATGTTTTGAAATCAGTGACGTTAAAATGATCGATTTCGTATAATAATTTATTATCATGTAACACGTTAATTGGTTACAAGTCATTTTAAAAAAAAGTTCTCTTTTTCTTACTTTAATATTTCCGAAGTTCTTTTTAGTTAATGAAAGATTTTAAAATTTCAAATATTTTAAAAACCATCCCGTCTAAATCTTCACTAAAATAGTGTATTAATAAAAATTGTGCCCTGTTCATTTTTATTTAAATAAATTTGAATAATCGGGTATGTAATTTGCAGAATTGGTTCGTGAATTTCTGTATTTTTATCTCTGCGTGTATCGGTGGCCGCCACGACTTGTTATAAAATACTGTGACATGATAACATTGCGTATTCCTAATACAAAACTGACGTTTAATGTGGCTGATATATTATGGCATTTGATACGACTTAAATATGAGTTATTTCTTCAAAATATATATTTATACTTAATATACATATATGTAGATAATCTTTCAGATAAGGCATTCACTTTTATTGTAATCGACAGAAAACTTGAAATTAATACCCATTGATTTCATCAGGAATAAACAACAGAATAGTACAGTTATGTTTTATAACATTATATAAATATTTTTACATAGGTTTAATATTAAGATATTATATATCTCACGTTACCTACGTTTCTTATATATCTCATTTTGCTATCAAATTATCTTCTGTATCATCATTGTCATCGTCTCACGTGTGATATCGTTTAAGTATCACCGCGAAAGTGAAACCCAAATCGATGGTGGGCAACTGTTGCGCCGACCAGGTCCCGGATTCGCGCGAGGACCTTTTTTCAGTATCATCGCTAACAAAAGCGTGTGATATTAAAAATAAAAAACGTCGAGCGCATGCCCGGCTTTGTTTTTCTTTTCTCTTTTGATTTATTTTTCCCGGTCGGCTTGAACGGGTCGCTCCGCCTGTTCCGGGATATTAACAACAAATGCCCTGGTCGTTGCGGCTGGTTCTTTTGGAGTTTATTTCATTATTATGACTCGTCCGCGCGCCGGCTAAGTCCGCCCCCGCTTTTATCGGTTAAACCTAACGCCATGTAGCAGCTTCAGCCGTGGACGCAGTACGGGACTCGCGACTTGATTATAAACGCAATGCGTTAGTTATGGTTACGATTTTCTATAATGAACGAATGTCTTTTAAGCGGTAGGAGTTTTTTGCAGAGTCCGACGGGGATAATACTACTGCATTAACAGCTATTGAACCGCCAAGCAATTATATGCA
Source organism: Eurytides dolicaon deicoon (assembly GCA_018247635.1). NCBI lineage: Eukaryota > Metazoa > Arthropoda > Insecta > Lepidoptera > Papilionidae > Eurytides > Eurytides dolicaon. The sequence goes on from DWGO01000102.1 coordinate 12,157, forward strand.
AGCACTATTGTGTGTGTTGTGTTCGATTTGAAGGGAAATGTTATTAGTTTTTTTATGAGATAAAGTGACAAGACGAGCAAGTCTGATGGTAAGCGTCACGTCTGCCAATAACAACACAGTGCCACACAGACCGTGATTGTCTCAGCGCTGCGCTCGTTACCCAGAGATATTAGATGGTCTATCTCTTTGCCCTGTAATTGCAATGACATCATTGCCCTTCCAATCAGTAGCTTGGCGGCAGAATATCTGGCAATGCAGTGGTACCTCCCCAGTCGAACTCTGCAAGAATAGTAGTCTGGGTAGTGAGTGCAGTAACCCTGTGACACTGTCATGCAAGTTTTGTATAGCACTATGTATTTATGGGCGGGAATCATTCTTGCCAACAGGTGCACGACTTGCTTGTCTTGTCTGCTATTTTCCGAAAAATTGTCTATTACAAATATGCTTTTATAAAGGTCACGTGGAAACTATATATATAAAAATAAAGTTTACATTTACAATTCCATTACATTTCTCAAATTATTTTCTGTGATTAAAATAAATTCAATTACACAAACCTCATCGGAATCGTCGAGCAATTATAACCTTTATCCCGTGTCGCGTCCCTAGAGCAAAGGCTGAAATGACACGGCCACGAACAACCGAGACGCGATTTCTTTTAAGCTACAGCTGGTGGATCTGTCGAAACATAATTTTGAAACATCCTAGCCTAATTAAGCGGAACAGCATAGTTGACTTTAATAACAAAAGAAAGAAAGGAGACAGGGACTGAAAATTCCACGGCACGGGCGATATTTATATGTTTATCTCATTTTTATGAGTTTGAGTAAGGAACACGGGAAGCACGAGGTGGCGGGCGAGATAGGGATTTAATTGAAGGCGTGGAGGCGTCAGAGAGGAGGGAAGTCGCAGTGCCCCGGGGGGCAGTGAGGGGGTGGTGGTGGTTTCAGAATAATAATAAAAAAAGCGGAGCCGCGCAACCATCCCCGCGAGCACGGATGCCATGAAAGTGGCACGCTGTGGATAAATGAAGCTTTTTTGTCTGCGGTATATGCCTAAGCACCGACGTCGCCCCACTTTCGTATTGTCACACGAATTCTATGGATGTTAGCTCATTCACGGTGCTCACGCGGTTGGTCGGGGATGTCATTAAATCTACGTGGCGTTTAAGCGGTTTTATACGCAAGCACTCGTAGGCACAGTGCAGTGCATCCGCATTGTTAAACGCCACCCATATTATAGACACAACGACATGCGAATGTGTATCGTAAACGAATGTTATTAACAACGTATCCTTCTCAGTACGGCGACGGAATAAAACGAGACTCATTCCATATTTATTTACGAGAATCCAATTCGATTGGGGGCGAGAGGAATTAAGTCAACAACGGACTCAACAATAGAGATCGAGTCCATTTAACGGACCCTGCTCGGTGATAAGTAACCTTGTGATATAAATCCTAAGACATAATATCGAGTGACTCGCTCCGAGATAAGGGGATCGAGCCGTCACTTCTGCGATTTAAGTGACAGTTTTATTAATTTCCTATACAGCTCGTCCCTATTTTCCACCCTCCCTGTTGCTAACAGTTTCGCACTGGCGGCATATGGAGTCGGCAGTGCTCACGCCGCAGTAACGAGGAACTTTTTAAAATTTGAAATGGCAAAACAGTTGTGTGGATTTTATTAACTTCGTTCAATAAAGCGTCTTTATTATTTTATTGCCTGCGAAATAGAACATGCTGCGAATTGCTTTACGAATGAATTACACACAAGATGTGTTTGTACAAATATGTACAAATATACTAACATTCTCAATTCGCGATGAATGTTAAGATTGGATATTTAATCAAACTTGCTATACTTTAATTTATTTTATATCTGATCCGTTTTATTTATACCATTTGTAAACTAGCGACGGACATATAATTTAGCAGATTATACAAATGGCTTTGATTAAACAGTCTGATATTAAGAACTGTGGATATACACTATATCATACCTATATCATCTATACCACACCACACCTAACACATTTCAAATGGAAACGGGATTACTTTGCAAAAGGGGAGATTGTCGAAAACAATCAATTGTAGGCGTGCTTATAAAATAACGGATGCGGAAACCCATCGAGGATGCGATATATCTGTTAAATTGAAAAGCGAGGTAATAATTACAATAATAGCGACACCCTGACGCGTATCGGGCTTAATAGAATTGCGATACGGGGGCTGCATCGTAATAAAGATAGGACAATTGGGATAACGGTGCGCGGTCCGCCAACAAATGCGTATAGCTGTGTCTGAGATAAGCTACAGCTTAACGCCGGCGCAGCGACGGATGCTTTATCTCGATTTCAATTATTACGCTGCCGCTTTCATTGGCCCAACGATCGCGCTAGGGGGGAAGGGACGCCGGGGAATGGGGCGGTCACGAATCACGCTATCTGAAATCTCTTCCAAATCGCAATCGCTCGGTGCGCTATTGTACCCATCCTTAAATACCCTAGTATTAAGAGCGGAAAAAGCTACCACTTATGTTGAAAATTACCTCGACGCCAACCACCTCCTGCCACTTTACAATCTGCGGAATATTATTTTGCTACTCAACAATGTGTTTGGTATTGTTCACGTTATCCTTGTTTGTTTCTAACTATTCGTCTCCTCGACAGATACGGAATGGATCTTAATGGCGCGCGGAGGAAAAACGCAACCCGTGAAACAACCAGCACACTGAAAGCGTGGCTCAACGAACACAAGAAGAATCCTTACCCGACCAAAGGCGAGAAGATTATGCTCGCTATAATCACGAAGATGACGCTGACACAGGTCTCTACGTGGTTCGCCAATGCACGCCGCCGTCTCAAGAAGGAGAACAAAATGACGTGGGAGCCGAGAAACCGGGTTGACGATGAGGATAACAATAACGACGATGATGACCACAAAAGTAACGATGGAAAAGATGCTCTTGGTACGTGTATTTGTATATTATACGGAATCATATCTTTGGTAAACATGAAGTTATTTATCACAGTTGGACTTAAAAACAGAAATTGTATCCAATGTCCAGTTCCCCTTATTCACAGATATTGTTTTATTCTAGATGGTAAAGACTCCGGAACGGGTTCAAGTGAGGACGGCGACAGACCTCAGCAAAGGCTGGACTTGCTAGGACAGCGCACTGAGTCCGAATGGTCTGAGTCACGCGCTGACAGCGGACCGGAATCACCAGAGCCGTATGAGAGGCCGATCCATCCAGCTTATCAGCATCTGCCCTCGCGGGCGCCACCGGGTAGCACGCCGGCGTCGGCCAAGCCAAGAATCTGGTCGCTGGCCGATATGGCGAGTAAGGAGGGCGAGGCGCCGGCACCGCCTCCGTCAGCATCAGCCTTCTATCAGTCCGCAGCAGCAGCCGCAGCTGCAAGACTGGCCCATCCGTATGGAAGGCCCGAGCTGTACCGAGGTCTGTACCCGCCAACGCACCCCGCTGACGTGGCGCTCCTGGAGTACTCGCGCTCGCTGGCCCTGGCCGCCCC
>DWGO01000103.1:0-15665 GCA_018247635.1 Eurytides dolicaon deicoon
ATAAATCCTGGAAGTCCAGAGAAAATAAAAGTGTAAGTGGGGTAGTAGAAACCACGCGGACAATTTACACAGTTCAAGGTCACAGTGTCCCATAGAATAAAGACAGCAAGTAAAAACTAAGTAAGGAAGCACTAAGAACACCTTACAATATCATTATAGCATAATGTGTTTGGAAACTCACCCTAGAGGGATTGTTTAAATAAATATTAGTAATTTAGATAATAAGTTTGCGAGCGATATTAGCAGCGCTCCGTCACACCACCGCCGTAATGAAAGATCCGTTGATCGGTCCGAAAGATCCGACGCGACCCGAAGACAAACGAGTAGTTCCGAAGGACGCGTCTCGGTGTTGCTATGAACGCTAAGATTTACCTACAGATATTATTATTTAAAATATTTCTGAAGTGACGTTACACGTTTATTTAAGAATTCCAGTAATTTATTTTTAAATTCAATTTATTCCAGTAACTTGCGATTCGCAACGTTACACTTGGATCGTGCCTTACGATATTTTCTATTATCACTTAGGTAGAGGACGCCACGGAGGAAAAGAGCGAGCCGAAGAAAACTGAGAAAACCGTTTGGGACTGGGAATTGATGAACGATAATAAGCCTATCTGGACGCGGAAGCCCAGCGAGGTGGCGGATGATGAGTACGCGCAGTTCTACAAGACGCTCACCAAAGACTCTTCGGCGCCGTTGGCCAGGTAAGACCGTTACTGAGCTAATTTTCCTAAAACGCAGCCACGCGTAGGGCCACGCTCAAACTCCTTGTGGGTTACAGGGCGCACTTCGTAGCGGAAGGCGAGGTGACGTTCCGCGCGCTGCTGTTCGTGCCGCGCGTGCAGCCGGCCGACAGCTTCAATCGCTACGGCACCAAGACCGACCACATCAAGCTCTACGTGCGTCGCGTCTTCATCACGGACGAGTTCAACGATCTCATGCCCAACTACCTCGCTTTCATACAGGTAGGTACTCGCCATTCGTGTCCGCTCCGTCACTTTCACTTTTTCCTTCTTCTCATACTTCAGTATTATCAACCGTTGACACTTTATCGTACCAGGGGATCGTCGACTCGGACGACCTACCTCTGAACGTCAGCCGTGAGACACTTCAGCAACACAAACTCATCAAAATCATCAAGAAGAAACTTGTGCGAAAAGCTCTCGATATGCTAAAGAAGATTCCGGATGATGAATATGAACACTTTTGGAAAGAATACTCTACCAAGTAAGTTTTAAACTAAGTATTTCACTTTTTTTTTCTCAATTTTTGTGAATTCTTAAGGAAACATTTTGAAACGTTAACAGCATCAAACTGGGCGTGATGGAAGACCCGAGCAACCGTTCGCGGCTGGCCAAATTGCTGCGCTTCCACTCGTCGCGCTCCACCGATATGACCTTCCTCGCCGACTACGTGGCGCGCATGAAGCCCAACCAGGAGCGCATCTACTACATCGCCGGCTCTAGCCGCGCCGAGGTACGCCCTTCCCTTGCATTGTCGCTCCTTCTTTTATCCCCTTTCTCCGACATTCCCATCCAATCTGCAAAATCAAAATATCTTTATTCAAATAGGCCTTATACAAGCACTGAATCGTCATTTTTACAAGTTAGTTGGCGAGGAAGCTATTACTTGCATTCCGAGCCGGAGCCGGCAAAAGACTCAATAGTTGCTTTTTTTTAATACTGTTATAATGTTTAATTATACAATAGATTAGTTATCGCAGCCAATTAACTTAATTTCATACATTTTGATCTACCAGAAACTCTTGGAAAGTATAAAGCATATTGTAAAAAAATATTTTTAATTTTAGTTTTAAAAGACACAACTTGTGGTTTCAAAACATCATGTGGAATCTTATAATATATGCATATACTCAGGCCCATGAAGGATTTGTTCATCTTTTGGAGACGAAATCGAAATGCAACAAGCTTATTTTTATTTCTAGTATTTTACGTGTGTTTTCACTGTTTTTATAAAACTTTTAACATTTTGCCCGACAGATTTCATAGAGTATGTATTGTGAGGCAACTTATAGAATACAATTATTTGTAACAACATCTCACAGGGAATCTCGAGCTATCAAATTGTAGATAGCGCGTTCAGTTCTCTTTTGAAGAATACTGAATTTATCTCGGCAGCACTATCCACAATAGAATACAGTAAGACAGAACTCTATGAAAATAACTAAAATTTATGAGTCGAGTTGTATTAATATTCTCTCCTAATATCTTCCTTGTCTCCCTGCAAAGATGGCACTGCTGAGCTTTTACCCGCGAGTGTTGTCACATGGGAGTTTCAAAGGAGTTTTATTTATCTAAAGTTGTGCCTTAGAAAGCAGTTTAATTCGTAAGGTTTCGTTGTTAAGAAGCAAACTAAAGTTGTGACTTTACATTAGGCAAAGTAAATTCAACACATTTAATTTTCTTGTCATTCAGCACTAAAGTATTTATTTTGAACCAGTTAAGTATACATGACAGTGCACTGTTTACTTCGTCATAACTAGTTCTATTACGCTCAACCTCAAAAATAAGGGAGGTATCATCTGCAAAAAGTACAATGTCACATAAATTCTATACATACAGATCATTTATGTAAAGTAAAAATAAAAAGGGGAGCTCGAGTATAGATCCTTGTGTCGCATCCATCTGTATAGGAGATCCAGATGATTTCACATTATTTATATCAACCCACTGGACTCTCTTGACTGTCCGCAGGTTGAGAAGTCGCCGTTCGCGGAGCGTCTGGTGCGTGCGGGTTACGAGGTGCTCTATCTGACCGAGGCCGTGGACGAGTACTGCCTGTCGTCGCTGCCCGAGTACGACGGCAAGAAGTTCCAGAACATAGCCAAGGAGATCTTCGATGTCGACGAGAGTGAGTTCTCGCCCCGTGCACGAACTCGAAAGCGGCACTATCGAGTAGTTATATTAACGTTGTCCGTGTCCGGCGTCAGGTCCGCGCCAGAAGGAGCGGCTGGAGCAGGAGAAGCGCGAGATGGAGCCGCTGACGCGCTGGTTGGGCGAGAAGCTCGGCGAGTGGGTGACGCGCGCGTCGGTGTCGCGCCGCCTCTCGCGCTCGCCCGCCGCCCTCGTGGCCACGGCCTTCGGCTGGACCGGCAACATGGAGCGCTTGGCGCTCTCCAACGCGCACCAGAAGGTAGGTCTTAGGCGCACTTAGCCGCGACCCCGCCGCGGAGGACCCGAGTGACGAAGCGCGTTGTCGGTTGCAGGCGGATGACGCGCAGCGCAAGCACCACCTGTCGCAGAAGAAGGTGCTGGAGGTGAACCCGCGCCACCCGGTGATTCGCGAGCTGCTGCGGCGAGTGCGCGACGACCCCGACGACCCCAACGCCCTGCGCGCCGCTCGCACCCTCTACCGCACGGCCGCCCTGCGCTCCGGCTACCTGTTGCAAGAGGGGCAGGCCGTGGACTTTGCTGACACCGTGGAGCACATGCTGCAGTCGTCGCTAGGCCTGCCGCCCGACGCGCAGCCCGAAGACGACGACCTCGACTTAGAGACCGACGCCGACGCAGAAGCGACGGCAGACGCCGAAGCCGAGGCAGAGGCAGAGGCCAACGCCGACGATCACGACGAGCTGTAACCACTCGTCTAGTGCCCGTTATTCTTGCATTTTCTTTAGATTATAATTCCGCGTACTCGTTCAGCGCTCTCACGGACTGATGTCATAATTCAGGGTGGGAAATACGATCGGTCTTTGTGTATCATACTAGACCCAAATGAACATTACTTTAACGACTTCTGTTAATCTATTAAACAAAATGTCGTCTCTAGTTCAAAACCTTATTGTTAAAGTCTGTTATGACACTTGGAATAGAGAAAATGTTTTAAAAATCCCCCCTTAAAAATTATCAAAATTTAAATTATTCAATCACCTTGACATCTTTATCATAGAAATTTGATAATAATATACTCAAAAAGTTTTGATAAACATTATGGTGAAGTGTTCCGGCTACTCCTTACATCTTCGGCCGGCTTAATAATGCTCTAAAGACACTAAGACACATGTTAGCGTTAAGTTACATCAGAAACGAGTTAAGACTGTGTTTTCATATTTTTTGTGAGTGAGTAAATGTATGATTTATGGATGACTTCTGGGGTGTTGCTATGATGTAAATAAATTATATTTATTACATAATGAGCTTTCTTTTATTTCATCTTTGTAAACCAGGCAGTGGGAAGAAGATTTTACTTATACATACAAATAATAGTTATTTCTAACAGTTTTCTTAGGAAATACAGTTCGCAGAATGTCTTCAGAAGTTAAATAACTTGATCGAATTATTTGTTGACTTTTCCTACGTTCGTACGAGGATATCGCTTAATCATTCGTCGACTTGGTCTTTGACTATTCAGCAAAGGTCCACGCTCTAGTTCTGTCAACAAGCTACATATACATCTTTGGAGTCAAACTGACCGACCGTGTCAGGAATACGATACTGCGCTCCAAGACAAATCGCCAACGTAGCTTATAAAGCCACTTTGCTTAAGAGAAACTGCGCTGGGTAGGTTTGCCCAATGCTCGACAAGTTGTGGGCGAAAGCCACTACTGACTATTCAAAGAGGGATAAAAAGGCGGCGAGGCCGACCCAGGCAGAGGTGGAGGGATCAGCTCGACGCATGCGCGGCTGATTGGCACTCCAATGCTAACAACAAAGAGGCCTGCTTAGCTGTGAGACAACACGGGCTGGAAAAAATAATAAAAATATAATTTCATTCATTCATGCTAATCTAGTCTAATTGGCTTCGTTGCACTATTGTTTTACAATCGTTATATACTTAGGAGAAATAAATATACAAATTATTACATATTCTTATATAATATACAAACACGATCGACTTGCTTCGAGGTAGAGTAACTGTCAATACTGTGGGTACTAACCCAGGTGGACTCTGCAATAGAATTCTACCACTACAATCGCAAATAATATTTAAAACAAAATATTTCATACATTGAGTTGGAAATATCTCGTTTTAATGAAAGTCAAACAAAGAGTTGTGCTCATATTATCAATAAGTCTATGAGATATATTTGCTTAAAATATTTGAAATAGCTGAGATAATTTTATTTTGATGAGCACTTATAGTAACAACTTGCAACTATATATTTCTCTAATAAAATACAGTGCTAGTGCTAGTCAGAATGTGAATGTAAGTTTTGTTGGAAAAAACTAGGATAAAAATAAGAAACGAGGAGAAAGTACAATCTACATCCAAAATTCTGTCCCGAATAAACGCTCCGCTCTTCAATAGTTAATTAATAAATATAATTTTGTTAACAGAGCAGCGTTAATTCCTGTAAAAGCGTTATTATTGGTTTTCTTTTCTTTTATTATGTTTTTTATTTTCATTTTAATACATATATAGGTTTCACTATCGTGTATTATTAACATAACGTCTTTATCGCGTTTTAACATCACGTAAGCTCACTTACACTGAAGATGTTTTCTTTTAAATGTATAATTTATCGTAAAGTAACACATGTTTATTTTTATTGTTTGATCTAAATGTCATTAATTTCTGCCATCTAGTAATAAGAAACAATGTGGGGGATAAAGACAAGCGAGACGCCTGCTCATAACAACACAGTGTCACGAAGAGCTTGTTTAGCCCTACGCTGCGCTTGGTACCTGATGCAAGATGGTATAATTCTATGTCCAATTATTACGCTCACAACATTGCCATCCAAACCAGAACACAGTAGTGCTTACATGTTACTGTTTGGTGATTGAATGAGTAACAATGCAGTTGTACTAGCTCGACGTACTCTGGAAAGACTGTTATCATTTAGTGAATGTTTGGTCCGTGAGTTTAATTATATTAATGTCGCAACCTCTTTAAATTTTACACCAGCCATTCTGCGCTACAAATCCCTTTTTTCTACAATAATTGTCAAAAGTTAGTAAAATTACCTAAATGAGCGTTGCATCGATTCTGCCACCAGTCAATTATGGAAACTGTCAAACCATAGCACTATCCATCAGATTAGATAAAAAAATAAAATAAGTGGAAGCAATTAATATAAAACCCTGAATTGCCCCTGGCCTTGTAAAATATATGCGCCGTCGCGATAAACTATACCCGAGCCACCGCACACGCCTCTTCTTACGATAAACGTCTTATAGAATAATACATGAAATACAAAAATGTTGGAAACTGTCTTCTACATAAACTCAAATTTAAAATTTTCTATATGCGTCAAAAAATCAACATTGAAATTCAGCCTATTTACTTCTCAATGACGCTAACGCTGAAAATTCATTCCTTTCTCAATTTAATAAATATTTCACGTCCTTAGGAAACTTCCAGACTGCATTCCAAACATTTAGACGGCCAGAAATGTGCAAACTGCTAAATATTAAAGCTACATTTTTTTTACAATTCGTTGACGATATATGATTTTGCTCATTAATAACTTGTCAATTTTTAAAATCGAGCGTGATAAAACTGTTTATCGCGAAGTCTTATATTTACCTTACTGGTGCATAATCAAAAAATTTAAAAGATTTAATTTACCTTATGTAAAAATTCGAAAGTAGAGCTTTTCTACGGCGATTTAGATAAAAGTAAAAACTGTAGTTGAAACCAATTTCCCAACAGTCGCAGGTAAACTCAGCACTGCTGTTTTAGCAGTCACGAAAGTAAAACAAGTTACGTATATTATAAAAGCTTACCACATTTATTAGAATAGTTACTTTCATAGTGTATTGTCTTGCGGCACAGTGTCGTACTGTTGGTTTAAATAAATCTGTATTTATGCTGCAAATAGGGCTGTGGTTATTGAAAATCTGAGAGTTTTATAGAATGATATTCAAGATGTTTAAAAGAAAAGATTAGGATTCCGACGGTTATATCACAATACATATTTTGTAACATATTACCTATTTCTCTTCAAGCGATTTTTTCAAGCAAAGCGAAGCGAATAAGTCGTGCGCCTGATGGCAAGCGTGAGTCCTGCCTATAACAACACAGTACCACACAAAGTGTACTCTGTGCTGCGCTCATCACCCAGAGATATAAGATGATCTATCTCTTTGCCCTGTAATTTCGCTGGTCGCATTGTCCTTCAAACCGAACATACTACTGCTTGGCGGCAAAATATCTATTACATGTTACGGTTTGAAGGCCGTAGTTGCCAGCACAATCACTGGGCTGAAAAATAAAACATCTCAAAGTTCTGGGTGACGAGTGCGACTCAAAACAACGCAGTGTTTATGTGGCACTGTTATGAACATACTTTTCGCTTATCATTACTCGCACGACTTGCTCGTCTCGGCTCTTCATCTCCTAAAAAATCCGACATTTTCTTTTATGAAAATATTAAACACTAAAAGAAAAATAAGTTTATAACACCTAAATTCGGTTCCAAAAGTTGATCAAATCTCAGGAAAAACATAATATATGCGTACACTTAGGTGTACGCATATATTCCAAGCCGGTGGTAGCTTTCTTACAAACATACATCACTATCTTAAACGTAAAATTGACGATTCAAAGTTGCCTCTTCGAATAAATATTTTTCGGTTTAAATTGATGCCAGATTTTAATTCAAAAATGTTTAATATAAAACATTCTTTTAATTAAATCCCGAATGCGTGTTTACTAAACTATTATAGTATTTCGTTATATAGAATATGTACAAAAAATATATGAATTCCACTTTTATCGAAGTTTAGGACAGTGTTAAAAATTGTAAAAAGTTCCAGCACAAAAGTGCACATGGCGTGAAAAATATTGAAATTGAACTATTTGCGATAGACAAAAAATATTGACAACATATATGTGCATACATTTCTATTTTTTTTATACCGAAGCCTAATTCAAGGCAGTGATAAAACAACGTAGGTATTAAAATATATATGGTAAAAATGTTTAATATAACTTTAGATTCCTATGCTAGTGACATACATACATATATGTTTATTCATTTAAACAAAGTTGAGGGTGAGCAAGGAGAGCCGCGTTATAGCCGATATTTTTGGAAGGAGAAATTCAAATGTTTTACTCAGTTTTCCTGAGAAAAAAGAACTAATATTCGAAAGAGTTTTCTATTTGTTTTTCTTTAGAGATATATTCAAATTTGGTGATATTTTGTTGCATTGATATTAAGATTATTATGTTTTGACTGTAATCGTTGAGAACAAGACTGATTTTACTAGATATTGCATTTTCGACCATATGCCTTAATTCCTAATGGTACCAATAGCATCGTACATTCTAAAAGTAACCTCTGTGACGACAACTACTTTGAACAGAATATGAAAATGGTTCTGTCGTCACAGAACAGAAAAAGGTTGGTTCTTGTAATTTTTACTTCTAAATGTATTTCTAAAATAAGATGACAATATGTATGTTTTATTTTTATTATTAATTTCTCTTAAACATTAAAGAGACAAAAAATACTAAAATAATTTAACAATTATATATTACATTTGAAAATAGTCATTTGCTAGAGGGTCACACAGGCAGGAGAGGTCGGTGGGCGTTTGTGGGCTGCGGTGCCCGAAGTTTGGCTCGGTTGTAAGCGAGTACGCCGAGCGCCGCCAGCGTCATGCCGGCCAAGTTGAGTGGCGGCGCCGGGTTTCGCAACAGCAGCAGTGAGGCAGCCACCACGGCGGCGCGCTTGGCCGCCGACGCCACCGCGTACGCCAGCGGCGACACCCGCGACAGCACGCTGAAGGCGGCCACGGCCTGCAGCCACGCCAGCGCCCCGTCGGCTGCCAACAAAGCCCAAGTCCGCGGTGCTCCATCTCGCGCCAACCGCCATAATGCGCCACCTTCACTCAGTGCCCACACCGGAAGCAACAACACCAACGCCAATCCCCCCAATTTCTGCACAGACATGTTTATTCATATTTTTTAAATCCAAAATTAACCCCAAAGTATGAACCGCAACGCACCTGTAGCAGACGAAGATGGTGGACCCCGGTGTCGCGCATAACGCGCTTAGAGTAGATATGCTGCAGGCTGAGCAGCGCGGCGGCGGCCAACGCGGCGCCCAGCCCCAGGGCGTCGAACTGCAGTTCAGTAACAGAAGCCACGCCCACGCCCAGCGCTATCAGCAGCAGCGCCACCTGCACCCCGCGCGGCTGCCGCTCGCCCAACAACACGCGCGCCAGTCCCGCCGTCCACAACGGCGTCGTAGCCTTAACTGCCGATCACCACCACACCATTGTCATATAAATAAATGCAAAACATTTTTCAACTTTATATTATATAAATAATAACATATTATATAATAATAATACTGAAGTCTAATCATATTTATTAGTACTCAAAATATATTTTATATTATATAAACTGAAAATTTATTTGTATTAACAAAAAAAAATAATGCCTTTTAAATAGAAGTAGTCTCAATATAATAAATCACCAATTCATCACTTCGCCAGTCTATTCATCTGCTAACTAGTTTTAAAAGAAAACTAAATGTGTGTTTGTCAATACAAAAACTCATCATGATTATCATCATCCTCAGCCTCAGCAGTGAATTACAAACACTGCTGTATATAATAATATATGTCTCCAATGGCACGCCACTGAGCCGGGTCTTCGGCTCTGTTCCCAACCGCTGTCAACCTTTCGGATATCGTCACTCCACCTAACTGGAGGGAGTCCTTTAGTCCTCGAGGACTCTACGTTTGCCAAGATGCGGTCTCCACTCCACAACGCGTTTACTCCGGTCATCGAAGCTGCGACAGATGTGACAAGTCCACTGCAACTTCAACTTGCAAATCTTTTGAGCTATGTCGATAACCTTAGTTTTCTTTCGGATCACCCCGTTTGGATTTAGATCTTTGAGAGTGATTAGCATAGCGCTCTCCATTGCTCGCTGAACAACCTTAAATTGGTGGACTAGTCGCACCGTCAGTGTCAATGTTCTCGGCTCCGTATATCATAACAGGTAGGACGCTCTCTTTAAAGATCTTTGTCTTTAAGTTTCCTTTTTTTCCTGTTTTCCAGCTGCCCAGCCTAGTTGTATTCTTCTACGAGCCTCCTTTTCAAAGTTGTTTCTACCCAACTGCAAAACATGCCCAAGGTAGACATATTCTTGAACAACGTCAAGAGAAATTCCGTTAACAGCAATCGGTTCCAGAAGAACACGTTCATTGAACATCATTTTGGTTTTATCAACTTCATTCGGAGACCGATGCGAGCAGACGAATCAGCTAGGATGTTCTGCATATATTGCAAGTCGTGCACGGTTATGGCCACGAGGACGATATCGTTTGCAAATCAAGTGTGAGAGGTATTCACCATTAATGTTTATGCCCCTCCCTTTCTAGTGCAGTATTTTGAACATATCATCCAATGCATTAGTGGACAATTTGGGGGTAATTACGTCCTCGTCTTATTCCTTGATTCTGGTGAATCATTCTCTACTTGTACGGTCATAGTTGCGGCGTCGTACAAACTTCTCAACACTTGGATATATCGCCAATCGACTTGCCACCATTGCAGGGACTCGGCACGGACAGACCAGGTTTTAATAGAGTCAAAGGCTTCTCATAGTCAACAAACGCTAAGCACAGGGGCTGATTATACTCTTCAGTCTTCTGTATAATCTGCTGCTGAATGTGGTCTGTGGTGCCGTAAAATCCTCGGAATCCGGTCTGTTCTAGGGGCTGAAATGCGTCAAGTCTGCTTGCGAGACAATTCGTGATACAAAAACCATAAATGTTGAATTCAGTTTATAATAACAAGTTTTTTTTTTCAAGATAAAGTGACGAGACGAGCGAGCGTGCGCCTTATGGCAAAGCATCACACTTGTCCATAAAAACACAGTACTACATAAAACGTGCTCCGTGTTGCGCTAGTCATTCCGAGATATAAGATGGTCTATCTCTTTGCCCTTCAAACCGGAACTCTGTTTACACACTACTGCCTGGCGGCAGATCTTGTTTACTCTTATATAAACTGACGTTGATGCTTTCAGTCTTTGCGGCTCTGTAAAGCTTTATCAGATTACCGAACCCGTGGAAATGCTAAGTTTCCGCGAGTTGGATTGACCCCACGTCCTGCAGAGTCACGTATACGTATATATAACTGAATAGAGGGCTGTCAGTTTAGGGTCGTCGACGCCCGATATACGGAACGAAACCGCGACGGTCTTCGATTGTGTTGTCTACGTTGTTTAAGTTACTATTTACAATCGCCGGGGCCTTAACCCAAACATTTGCTGCAGGTAGCAGTACATGCACATTTTTTTCCGCAGGCGCGGATTTAGATGGCCTTTACGCGCGCGGGTTTTGAAGATGCACGCTTTTTCAGAGCCCGATCGCAGCCACGGTAATTGGCTGGGTGTCCCTGCTTACATAGGACGCATTCCGGCGGTTCCGGCGCATCCTTTGCCCTATTGCCCTCCGATGTGCCGTAGTCCCCAGTGCTTTCGACGCACCGTGGGCGGGCAAAACAATTATGGGTAGTGTGCCCGTACAGTTGACAATTATGACATTGTGCGACAATGCCTCGACATCGCGGTGGCTTGTATGCTGAATATACGGCAAATAGTTTTAATGTTAAGAATTTCCTTACCCTCGGGGGTAATGTTCAGTTTTAACATCGTCATATCCATGGGCACCCGGATGCGCGATGGCGGCGGACGCTCGTCACGGGGTATCCCTGAGATTGAATGTCTTTGGTAAACTCTTCGACTTTAATTTCTTTCGGGTTGCCCAGTGCTACTACCCAAAGCTTGCGGTCCTCCGGGAGGGAATATGTGATAGCTTGTTTGCACGTAGGTAGTGCGTGAGGCGGCGGTGATCATCCGTGTTGAACGTAAAAATGCGAATCTCCTGATTCCTATTCTTGGATATAATGTTATCAAAATTCACGCGCTCCATCCAGGCGGAAACGCGATTCCATTTGCTTTTGTCCTGGAGTATTACGGGAGGTGGGGGTTAGATTTAAGTTCGGCTACAAACATAGGCTTTTGTGGCTTCGCCGATTTAGGCGTGCGTGGGCCCGATTTGAGGCGGATTTTTGGCGGCAAAACCTAAAAAAATTCTCGCTAACTTACGGTTGCAATTCGTCCCAGAGAAAAATGAAGAATTCCTCTATGAAGTCCTTGGAACTTCGGGCCCCGCCAGCGGTGAGTTAAGTCCACACTAACGGAGGAGAGTAAATACGTACAAACCTGCACTTTTTAAGGGCGCTAGGGTGAGTGCCTAACTGCCACTTAATGCGGAAAGCACAAGTTGAGGTAGTCACAAAAGAAAAGAATAGAAAATAGCCGCCGCAGGTGGCTGAAGTGTCTGCGAGTCTACTTACGTACACAGGAACCTACCTACGAGCACACTACACGGAACTACTAGAAAATTCACTCGTGACTCGAAACGAAAACCTATTGCTCAAACACAAGCTCTGACGTTCGAGCAACGAATTTTTAATATGACACAGGAAAGCTAGAACAATGCGCCGGGTGCGCGGTAGAACGGGCTTTAGGTAGGTAGCACGGGTTGCTTTAGGCCAAAGACGTCCGACGCGTACGAGAGCATGAGCCAAAACTCTTGGCGGCAGAATAACTGGCAAAACAGTGGTCCCGCCCCAGTCGGACTCTACAAATGGTAAATGACATTTCGCTTAAACAATCGCAACATAAATTTCATGAATAAATATACTAGTCCCCTTATTTCTTATATGATTAAGAAATTTGACCTAACAGGTTGACACAACTGGCTAACACTATAATTATTATTTGTAGATAAAATTAATTAAATTACACAAGTATTTAAATATTCATTCATCTTTGTGTTCTTTTTACTTAGTTGCGTTAGGATATTATCGGCTAATCACCCGATTATCTGAAAAATGAGGTCTATTCGTCGGATGGGCATGTAAAAAGTCAGTCCCGCGTACTCTTGGCGCAGTGGTTTGGAAAGGTCGCTACTAAAAAATAATTCCCGAGGAAGATTGGCGTTAGGTAGGCGACCGGTCATAAATACCTTTATAGAATGTATTGTATGGAAGAGAAGTACGTACTGTGCCTACCCCACATAAAACTGATTGGCACGACGATGATGACTCATTGCTATTTTTTCTTAGGAGATAGTGATTAGAGAAGAAACTGATGCGCCTGAAAGTAAGGGCATTCTTTTCTATGAAATTTTTATAAAAAAAATTATCATTGCTATTCATAGGTTTGTTAAAGTGGTAGAACTGTCGAACTTTCAGCAAATATAAAGCATTGCGCAGTATTTTGAACTGCACAAGTTTATATATTTATCGTATCCGCATCAGAGATTGCGAATATTCCACATCGATTTAAACAGCTGCAACTGCTTCCGCATCCACAGAAATCAGTGACACAGAAATCACGTATATACGTGTGGATGCAGATGTAGCTCAGATTGAGAGACGTGCTGATGATGCATCCAACTCGTGGAATCTAAACATTTCCACGGGTTCGGTGATCCGATGAAGCTTTATAGAGCCGCAGACTGAAAGCATCAACATTAGTTTATACAAGAAGTCAGTTTGTACAAGAAAATATTTTAATAATGACTTTTCCCTAATTCCAAGGAACATGAACAAATATTTTCCTCAGAATAAAAAAACCCAAAACAAACACGCTATCAGAATGCCTTTTACAAAAAACGATCTTATCAATTATGTTGGATTGGTGAATTAAAAATGTAAATAACAAAACACCAGAAAACTCTTGATGGTAAGTTATATTCTGGCCTAAAGCGGTTTTTACCTATGGTGCAGGGTATGCGTTGTACACGGTCGCAGTGGTGTTAGGGGGAGCCATTTATATACAAGTGTTAACATTTCTACCTATTCCATTATGACCGTGCGCTTTCTAGAGGTTGCTAGGGTAATGATTGCACACGGGCACTGCTAGAGACACCTCTGATCCCATAAATAAAATTAACTAAAACTACATTATGCTTCTATGCCATCTATCGTCGCACTCAGATAAACTCAGCGCTGCGGCCTATGCAATTAGAAAATTAACAAATATAAGTACTGCCCGACTATCTTATGGATTGCTACTTTGGGGCAGTGCTGCAGAATTTAAATGAATATTTATTCTTCATAAAGAGTGGTGCTGGTTATTAATGATTTAAGAGCTCGAAATTCTTTGTCAGATGTCTGCAAAGAAATGGCTTCCTATTGTTAGGGTTGCATCTCAATACATATTGTTTAATATAGTTTTGTTGCCTACAAGGTAAAGTGCATTGTTAGCATCACACCGGTCCATAACAGCATGGTACCATACAGTGTGCTTGGCTCTATGCTGCGCTAGTCACCCACATATATTAGATGATCTATCTCTTTAGAAATTAAAACTCTATGCCAAGACCTATATTTTTTTTACATGATAAAGTGACGAGACAAGTCTTGCAAGAAGTGGTGCTTACTTGGCGGCAAAATAACTGACAATGCAGTGGTACTATCCTAGTCAGACTGCAAGAGTTCTACCACTTTAACAAACCTATGAATAGCTATGATAATTTTTTTTATAAAAACTGATCTAGTATTCCTGATTATATAGAAAAAAACCAAAGGGACAAATAATAATTACACAGCATGCAGCAATCTCAAATAAAGGCATTTTAAAAGCTCTATACCACGAAAAATTCTTCCACGAAAAGTTCTTTAATCTTTTGCTTAATCAAAAAAATAATTATACTTAACACTTCTTATTTTTTAAAAGAAACTGTTTGTACTATTTTTATTTGTTTGCTCTGAAATAAATTATGATTACATACATTTACAAAACATTTATAGAAGGTGCATCCATCCTGCAAATAAGAAGCTCTTACTAAATTCTTCATTGATAATCAATGAGCGATTAATAAACATTACAATTTAATTTACACAACTTAAGAATGAAAAACAATTTTTTATTAAATACAGTTACCTGTGTGAGCATAGGATATCGGCACTTTCCATATTGAGACTTGTGAGAACATTGTAGTAAAGAACTTGGCAACAGCAAGAGGAACAAGAACTCGCCAAAAGTATGGACGCGAGAATTCGGGCTCACGACGCACTCCAAATAATGCAAAAGCAGGTGCACTGTAAATCACAACCGATAGAAGTTGCACCATAGTCACTGTCAACGGATACGGGAATTCAGTCATGGCTAGTTTGCCTACTACATTACTAGCTGAACTGAGAGCATACCAGGCAACACACAGTACAACTACCGTTAAGGCTTCGCGTCGTCCACCTGGCATACCCATTGTAGATATAATAAATTTTGCTGTCTTCAGTTAGGAATTTTCTCTCACATTTCTATTTATTATATTGTTATCGAACTTTGTTGTTTGTACAGAAATGCATTATTTATAACTGGTTTATACCATTTCAAGCAGTTGTTTTAATACGTAATTTTCAATTAGATCTCTATATTTAAGTTATAAATAATGCTAACGTATCAAAATTATGTTCACTTGACCATGAACTCAACAGTACGTAAAGAAATCTATTAGTATTTAAAATTGACAACGACAAAACCTTTGACATTTGATGGTCGACTATATGTCAGAGCAAATGATTGGAAATTTGGAATGAACTTGCCGAGTTGTACAAAAAAACAAAAGTAGTAGAATTTATTTTATATGATATGATTTATCGTAAAGCATAAATAATAAAATATTTTAAGGACTTTTTTTTTAAGTTTTTCTGAATACATC
>DWGO01000104.1:0-15633 GCA_018247635.1 Eurytides dolicaon deicoon
TACAATTGCAATCGTTAAATCGTAAAAACACATTCCTATATTGTTGAAAATATTTCATTATTAAAGTCGATATTTTGAATTTGAAGTAAATGAAGACTCTTTATCTACTATGTATGTTTTTTTTTAATTAATAATGATTTTTAAGTACCGCAAAACTTAAACTGATATTTACTTACCGAAATAAAGACACTCCTGAAACCTTACTGTAATGGTGGTTACAGTAAGGTAAGTAAGGTTACTTTCGAAATTCTTTAAAGCATACTGAGGCATGTTAGCGCGTCCGTACGTTGGCTATGATTGAAAGATACTAAATTCAAATAAGACAACACGCTTGTTTGTGCTCTTATTTCTCGGGCCGTTTATTGAGCCGTCACCCTTAATCTAGTATATATTTAATCGAAGATGTATGTGCTCTTAGTGTGAGGACTCTTATAGAATTCGTTTGCGGCAATACCATAGCATTACCAGTTCTCTCGGTTTTGTCGGTGCGAAGAGAAATGTATTTACTATGTTATAAAATAATACTATTTACGGATTTTATCGCGTTTATTTTAAATTTTAATTTCCCGACGTTTCAAACACGATAAAATCCGTAAATAGTTTTATTTTATAATGTCAAGTATTCGCGTAAATAGATGAAATCATTAGTATTTACTATGTATTTATTACCATACCATCTTATACCATCTCCACTAGATGGTATAAGATGGTATGGTAATAAATATATAATAAGTGCGCAGCGCAGAGTCAGCCTTGAACTAACGTAGTTCATAATATTGTAGCAATATGTTGTTATATGTAAGCGCGTCGCTTACCTTCACGCTATGGGTACTAGAAATTAAGTATATAGCGGTTGTGTTACGGTTATATTGTAGATATAAACTAGATATATAAACTATAAGGTATTACTATAGTAAACATTGTAATATAATGGCAACATTGTTTTAACGCGTTTATTTTTGTTAATTAAAGTGACGAGACGAGCAAATCGTACTCGTGATGGTAGGTGTCACGCCTGCCTATAACAACAAAGTGCTTGATAGTTGTTACTATTTCCTAAAATCTTTGCCAAATAAATATAATTAATGCGTGACATTATAAATGCACAAATTCCCATTGAAAATCATTAGGATTATACTATTGCTTATAAATTCTACTTTTTGTACTCTACTTTATAGAGTTAAACGAAGATTAGCGACGGAAAGTTTTGAATTTTTTCCATACACAAAGTCAGAAAGTCGATCTCTTTGTTGTTAAACTCATCACTCGATACGGTGATTTGTTTAAACTTGTTTTCATTTATTGAGTGACACGGGCACGCATTGATGTGGGTCTTTGACGGTAACAACAGTATATTCTATTTAGGAAAGTATTAAACGGAATGAGACCTGATAATTGGTAGATGAACTTAGATTGAAAAATTGAAATAAGATTCAAACAAAGTTATTAAGATTCAAACAATTTTAACAAGCCCAGACTTCAATAAACCAAAACTTTATAGATAGATTAGCATAAAGGTATGTATATAGAAAAAAATTATGTATGGCATAGTGATTTCAGTGGTCACTTTGCTAACTGCTGTGTAGTAGCAGATATGTCGTTTTGAGTCAATGTTTATTTTTCCGTCAGTGGCGATATGGTCGAGCGTGGAACGCGCACGCGCACTCGTCTCTCCGAAACACGATAACAGACGCGAGCAAAAATCTGTAACAACAAAATGAGGCAAAATATATATATAAAGTTGTTTTTTAGCTGCACAATAATCTCATTATTTGTGTTCATGTATTTGGCCTTAAAAGGCACACGGTACGGACAAAACAGTGTGGTGATCAGTGCTAAAATACACGAAATGCAAGAGAACATAGACAAAATCATAGAAAAAGTCTCAGAATACGACGACAGAGGCGTGGCAATCAGCAACAAAGCGGAACCGAGCAAAACAGAGTTGAAATATATATTACGGTGGACGTCATCGAAGAACGTACCATTTGTGTACATGGGTGAGGGACAAAATGGTTTTATAGAGAGAAATTGCCCATACACGAACTGCTTCGTTACTGGTGACAGGTCTTATCTTGGGGATTGCACGAAGTTTGACGTCATAGCGTTCGCCGGCCCGGAAGTGCTACGGATGAGAAAGAACAATTTGCCCGAGAAGAGATCCCCACACCAGAAGTTCGTTTTCGCGACGATCGAGTCCGCTGACAACTATCCAGTGTGCACGAACATATTTGATGGTTTCTTCAACTGGACTTGGACTTACAAGTTGGAATCGGAAGCGAAATGGGGCTACATCGTTGTTAGAGACGAGAAACAGAATTTAATAGGCCCCAAAACAGTTATGCATTGGATGAAACGGGAGGATATGAATCCGGTTAGTGACGAATTAAAAGCAAAGCTGAAGAAGAAGTCTAAGGCTGCGGCCTGGTTTGTATCGAACTGCTATTCACGAAGTGGCCGTGAGAGGTTTGTTAGAGAACTGCAAGCGCAACTCAAAAAGTATGATCTCAATGTAGACGTTTACGGTAAGTGTGGACCTTTGAAGTGTGAACGTGATAAAGATGATGAGTGTAATAAACTTATTGAGAACGATTATTATTTTTATTTGTCATTTGAAAATTCGTTTAGTGAAGATTATGTGACTGAAAAACTTTTGCACGGCTTAAAACATTATGCTGTGCCAATTGTCTACGGTGGAGCTAACTACACGAGGTAAACATATTTTTATTTAAATCATAAATATTTGAATACAAGAAGTTTTCCACAAATCAATTCACGTTTTCATGACAGTACTCTCTTAAAAAGTATCAACAAGTCCCATGCAATAGTTCACAATTATATTTTTATTGCGTAAAATTACTTATTGCCTTTACAGCATTCATTATTAAATATTTTACTTTTATAAATGTATATCTTGTTTCTTTATATTTTTAGATTTTTGTATAAAATATTATTTAAGCGGGTTTTTAATATTTTCTGTTAATTGCTCAAAGGGATAAAGAACTTTAAGAAGGTTAACATCGGCTACCTCACTTACCAGTTGATAAACGAAAATGTAAATTCTTCTACTTTACTTTAACCTTCTGTAATACCAATGGTATATTCTTAATAAACCAGCTCGTTTATGTGCGAGAGTAGATTCTTTGTACTTATAATTTAGATTTTAATATATGTTTATCGTTCTGTTATCAAATGTATACATTGTAACCAGATCAAGTTTTCTTTATTCGATTTGTTCACCCATTTGTTTCAGATTCATGCCTGATGGCATTTACTTAAACGCAAGGGAACTCGGTTCAGAGAAGTTAGCAGAAAAGATGAACGAACTAATTACCGATCCCGAACAGTACGCTGAATATTTTAGATGGAGAGATCACTACTCCTACTACAGGAGAATTGAAAGTTTAGAGACTGACGATTATTGTAGCTTCTGCACAATTCTAAACAAAGAGGATTTAGTACGAAAAACGACGATTTACCAAAATTTCAGACACTGGTGGGATCCTCCTAATAGATGTTGAGTGCACCATTTCCTCTAGGAGCTAAGAAATTATTAATTTATGGTGAAGACTGTACAAATATATAAGAGATTACATGTAAGAGTCATTATAATAATTTACAAAAAAAATATATATTAATTTAATTTTTGCAGTACTGCCCCAAAGTAGAAAACCATAAGATAGAATGCTATCAATGAATGCTGCGCTCATCTCCGGTACAAGATATACTCGTAAGATATCTATCTCTTTGCCGTGTGATTGCGTTGGCGTCATTGTCCTTCAAACCGGAACACGGTAGTGCTTACGCTCTACTGCTTGGCAGCAGAATGTCTGGCAATGCAGTGGTACCGCTATAATCTCACAGTGAAAAACAGTAAAACTGACATAAACGTATTAATTAAATTAACACAAAAACAAAGTGAGTAGTGTTAAATTGAGTAAACAGTTATTATTTACCACAGTTAATCGAAAGCGTTCGATTAATTTAAATATTTAATCAGATTCTTCTAAAGACAATTAGCGTTTAATAATAACGTTTTATTACGTTTCTACGTTTCGGTTGCAAAAACCCTGTAGACATAAATATGCGACGTGTAATACAAAAACATTTAAATACACTCTTGTTAAAAAATAACTTTCAAGTAAATCCATCTACATAGCTTAAGAAAAACAATGGTAGCTTAACTCGAAAAATAATAGTTATATAAGTAGTGGGAAGTTTATCTAGAGTCCGCCTAGGGTAGTACCAGTGCATTGCCAGTTATTCTATCGCCGAACAGTAACGTGCAGGTTTTTTTTTTAAATGCTTTAGGAGGCAAACGAGCAGTGCGATTCACCTGATGGTAAGGGTGTACCGCTGCCCATTGACATTTGCAACGTCAAGGGATTTGAGCACTAAAGTATAAATAAATAAATAACGTGTAGTACTTACACGTTACTGCTTGGCAGTTGAATAAGTGATAGTGCAGTGGTCTCACCTCTGCTCTCTGGACTCCTGGACTCTACAGAAGAGTCCTAACTTGAAAGAACTTTTAACCCCCTATAATTATACTTAGGCAACCTGATCAATTTAAAATTACAAAAACAAAGACCATTTCAAATTGTATGATGTGTAATACATATCTAAAAACTATTTTCGTTTGCCCAACGAGCATAATAGGCAGAGAGCATAACGAGATTTCTCGCTCGAATCAAAACAAATCCGTGCGAAATGAGGCCATGGGATAAATTTGACATTTCCACTGAGCTCCGCGCAAATTCACTTTTATATTTTAGGTATTCGCTGTTTGGTACCATTGTTACTGGACTTAAGCGGATTTTTTGGGACAGCGGGTCCATACGAGGAAAATGTAGTACAAGCTAAATATTATTTGGCTAAAATATTTCATGTATTCAAATATTTCAAACGCCTTTAATATGAATAAAATATTGGATGGCTGGCTTTTGCTAGGCCCTTACGATTTTTATGACGGTGACAAATGGTGGTTTACCTTAAAATATCTAATGAAAGTGGAAGTCCGACTGGGGCGGTACCAACGCAGAAGTGTGTAAGCACTATTGTGTTCCTGTTTGAAGGGCAATGGTGCCAGCATAGTTACAGGACAAAGAGATTGACCATCTTATATCTCTGGGTGACGAGCGCAGCACATAGCTAACTCTGTGTGGTACCGTGTTGTTATGGGCAGGCGTGACGCTGACCATCAGTTGCACGGATTTCTAGTCACTGTATCTCATAAAAAAGCTGGTAATATTCGCGGCATAGCCGCAGTTGTGATGCTATTCATTAAAAAAAACAATGTAAATGCCAAACTCTAAATATATCTACTTCATTTTGATGTTCCATGCCTAAATTATAGACTATCTGTCCGTTATGATGCTGAATTACTTTAACATAGATAAAATCAGTTTGAAAACGGCATAACAATGTGAAAACTTTAAATCATTGCTATTATTTTCTGTCAGGAACTTATTATTATTATCAAATTAAATGGAATGTTATTTTAGTCATTTCCTCATCTTTTAGCAATTATTATTTATTTCAAACCCAACGGTTTAAATAAAATTTTTTAGACTTTTTATTTTTCCTCAATCGTTGTCTTTTAAAAATGTTAACTTCAGGACTCACGAGAATGACTATAGATTAAAATCGCTAAAACCCAACGGTTTCCTCAATCATTGTCTTTTAAAAATGTTAACTTCACGACTCACGAGTATAGATGATTATAGATTAAAATCGCTAGCCTTTGATAAAGTAGATAACAAACTGTTAGTGGGATAACACTGATTTATCGACATTCGTTATGTTTGATTATTTTTTTTTATTATATTGTCAAGGTTGTGTTTACAATTGCAATCGTTAAATCGTAAAAACACATTCCTATATTGTTGAAAATATTTCATTATTAAAGTCGATATTTTGGATTTGAAGTAAATGGAGACTTTTTATTTACTATGTATGTGTTGTTAGTGCGAGGACTCTTATAGAATTCGTTTGCGGTTCTACCACAGCATTCCCGGTTCTATCAGTTTGTTCAGTTCGAAGAGAAATGTACCATACCATCTTATAACATCTAGTGACGTGCGCAGCGCAGAGTCAGCTTTGAAATAACGTAGTTCATAATATTATTGCAATTTGCTCTACTGTCATTATGGGTACTAGAAATTAAATTTATAGCGGTTGTGTTAGGATTTTATTGTAGATATAAACTACACATATAAACTATAGTTTATATATATAGTTTATATCTGTTTATTATAGTAATACTATATATAGTATTACTATACTAAACAATGTAATATAATGATGTAACATTTTTTTAAGGCGTTTGTTTTGTTAATTAAAGTGACGAGACGAGCAAATCGTGCTCCTGATGGTAAGTGACACGCCTGCCTATAACAACAAAGTGTCACACAGATCCTGTGTGGTGCTACTCTACGCTCGTCACCTAAAGATTCAAGGTTTTATATCTATGCCAAGTAATTGCCATTCTAAGCGAAAGACATCAGTTCCTACGCACTACTGCTTGGCAGATAAATAACTGCAATGCAGTGGTACCACCCCAGACGGACTGAGCAAAAGAGTCCTACCACTTAGGAAAACTGTGTGGCTTCAACCTGCATCTTAGCATTACGAGTTTGTATTTAAATGTGAGGCTTTAATAAAATTGCCAGCTCTAGAAAGTTACCAGTTCTAGTGGAAACCAAGAAATTATATACTTCCAGATAAAATGACCATTTTCAATTTTGTAAACCTTAAGTTGGCTTGATAGTTATTACTATTTCCTAAAATCTTTGCCAAATAAATATAGTTAATACGTGACATTATAAATGCACAAATTCCCATTGAAAATCATTAGGACTATACTATTGCTTATAAATTCTACTTTTTGTACTATACTTTATAGAGTTAAACGAAGATTAGCGACGGAAAGTTTTCAATTTTTTCCATACACAAAGTCAGAAAGTCGATCTCTTTGTTGTCAAACTCATCACTCGATACGGTGATTTGTTTAAACTTGTTTTCATTTATTGAGTGACACGGGCACGCATTGATGTGGGTCTTTGACGGTAACAACAGTATATTCTATTTAGGAAAGTATTAAACGGAATGAGACCTGATAATTGGTAGATGAACTTAGATTGAAAAATTGAAATAAGATTCAAACAAAGTTATTAAGATTCAAACAATTTTAACAAGCCCAGACTTCAATAAACCAAAACTTTATAGATAGATTAGCATAAAGGTATGTATATAGAAAAAAATTATGTATGGCATAGTGATTTCAGTGGTCACTTTGCTAACTGCTGTGTAGTAGCAGATATGTCGTTTTGAGTCAATGTTTATTTTTCCGTCAGTGGCGATATGGTCGAGCGTGGAACGCGCACGCGCACTCGTCTCTCCGAAACACGATAACAGACGCGAGCAAAAATCTGTAACAACAAAATGAGGCAAAATATATATATAAAGTTGTTTTTTAGCTGCACAATAATCTCATTATTTGTGTTCATGTATTTGGCCTTAAAAGGCACACGGTACGGACAAAACAGTGTGGTGATCAGTGCTAAAATACACGAAATGCAAGAGAACATAGACAAAATCATAGAAAAAGTCTCAGAATACGACGACAGAGGCGTGGCAATCAGCAACAAAGCGGAACCGAGCAAAACAGAGTTGAAATATATATTACGGTGGACGTCATCGAAGAACGTACCATTTGTGTACATGGGTGAGGGACAAAATGGTTTTATAGAGAGAAATTGCCCATACACGAACTGCTTCGTTACTGGTGACAGGTCTTATCTTGGGGATTGCACGAAGTTTGACGTCATAGCGTTCGCCGGCCCGGAAGTGCTACGGATGAGAAAGAACAATTTGCCCGAGAAGAGATCCCCACACCAGAAGTTCGTTTTCGCGACGATCGAGTCCGCTGACAACTATCCAGTGTGCACGAACATATTTGATGGTTTCTTCAACTGGACTTGGACTTACAAGTTGGAATCGGAAGCGAAATGGGGCTACATCGTTGTTAGAGACGAGAAACAGAATTTAATAGGCCCCAAAACAGTTATGCATTGGATGAAACGGGAGGATATGAATCCGGTTAGTGACGAATTAAAAGCAAAGCTGAAGAAGAAGTCTAAGGCTGCGGCCTGGTTTGTATCGAACTGCTATTCACGAAGTGGCCGTGAGAGGTTTGTTAGAGAACTGCAAGCGCAACTCAAAAAGTATGATCTCAATGTAGACGTTTACGGTAAGTGTGGACCTTTGAAGTGTGAACGTGATAAAGATGATGAGTGTAATAAACTTATTGAGAACGATTATTATTTTTATTTGTCATTTGAAAATTCGTTTAGTGAAGATTATGTGACTGAAAAACTTTTGCACGGCTTAAAACATTATGCTGTGCCAATTGTCTACGGTGGAGCTAACTACACGAGGTAAACATATTTTTATTTAAATCATAAATATTTGAATACAAGAAGTTTTCCACAAATCAATTCACGTTTTCATGACAGTACTCTCTTAAAAAGTATCAACAAGTCCCATGCAATAGTTCACAATTATATTTTTATTGCGTAAAATTACTTATTGCCTTTACAGCATTCATTATTAAATATTTTACTTTTATAAATGTATATCTTGTTTCTTTATATTTTTAGATTTTTGTATAAAATATTATTTAAGCGGGTTTTTAATATTTTCTGTTAATTGCTCAAAGGGATAAAGAACTTTAAGAAGGTTAACATCGGCTACCTCACTTACCAGTTGATAAACGAAAATGTAAATTCTTCTACTTTACTTTAACCTTCTGTAATACCAATGGTATATTCTTAATAAACCAGCTCGTTTATGTGCGAGAGTAGATTCTTTGTACTTATAATTTAGATTTTAATATATGTTTATCGTTCTGTTATCAAATGTATACATTGTAACCAGATCAAGTTTTCTTTATTCGATTTGTTCACCCATTTGTTTCAGATTCATGCCTGATGGCATTTACTTAAACGCAAGGGAACTCGGTTCAGAGAAGTTAGCAGAAAAGATGAACGAACTAATTACCGATCCCGAACAGTACGCTGAATATTTTAGATGGAGAGATCACTACTCCTACTACAGGAGAATTGAAAGTTTAGAGACTGACGATTATTGTAGCTTCTGCACAATTCTAAACAAAGAGGATTTAGTACGAAAAACGACGATTTACCAAAATTTCAGACACTGGTGGGATCCTCCTAATAGATGTTGAGTGCACCATTTCCTCTAGGAGCTAAGAAATTATTAATTTATGGTGAAGACTGTACAAATATATAAGAGATTACATGTAAGAGTCATTATAATAATTTACAAAAAAAATATATATTAATTTAATTTTTGCAGTACTGCCCCAAAGTAGAAAACCATAAGATAGAATGCTATCAATGAATGCTGCGCTCATCTCCGGTACAAGATATACTCGTAAGATATCTATCTCTTTGCCGTGTGATTGCGTTGGCGTCATTGTCCTTCAAACCGGAACACGGTAGTGCTTACGCTCTACTGCTTGGCAGCAGAATGTCTGGCAATGCAGTGGTACCGCTATAATCTCACAGTGAAAAACAGTAAAACTGACATAAACGTATTAATTAAATTAACACAAAAACAAAGTGAGTAGTGTTAAATTGAGTAAACAGTTATTATTTACCACAGTTAATCGAAAGCGTTCGATTAATTTAAATATTTAATCAGATTCTTCTAAAGACAATTAGCGTTTAATAATAACGTTTTATTACGTTTCTACGTTTCGGTTGCAAAAACCCTGTAGACATAAATATGCGACGTGTAATACAAAAACATTTAAATACACTCTTGTTAAAAAATAACTTTCAAGTAAATCCATCTACATAGCTTAAGAAAAACAATGGTAGCTTAACTCGAAAAATAATAGTTATATAAGTAGTGGGAAGTTTATCTAGAGTCCGCCTAGGGTAGTACCAGTGCATTGCCAGTTATTCTATCGCCGAACAGTAACGTGCAGGTTTTTTTTTTAAATGCTTTAGGAGGCAAACGAGCAGTGCGATTCACCTGATGGTAAGGGTGTACCGCTGCCCATTGACATTTGCAACGTCAAGGGATTTGAGCACTAAAGTATAAATAAATAAATAACGTGTAGTACTTACACGTTACTGCTTGGCAGTTGAATAAGTGATAGTGCAGTGGTCTCACCTCTGCTCTCTGGACTCCTGGACTCTACAGAAGAGTCCTAACTTGAAAGAACTTTTAACCCCCTATAATTATACTTAGGCAACCTGATCAATTTAAAATTACAAAAACAAAGACCATTTCAAATTGTATGATGTGTAATACATATCTAAAAACTATTTTCGTTTGCCCAACGAGCATAATAGGCAGAGAGCATAACGAGATTTCTCGCTCGAATCAAAACAAATCCGTGCGAAATGAGGCCATGGGATAAATTTGACATTTCCACTGAGCTCCGCGCAAATTCACTTTTATATTTTAGGTATTCGCTGTTTGGTACCATTGTTACTGGACTTAAGCGGATTTTTTGGGACAGCGGGTCCATACGAGGAAAATGTAGTACAAGCTAAATATTATTTGGCTAAAATATTTCATGTATTCAAATATTTCAAACGCCTTTAATATGAATAAAATATTGGATGGCTGGCTTTTGCTAGGCCCTTACGATTTTTATGACGGTGACAAATGGTGGTTTACCTTAAAATATCTAATGAAAGTGGAAGTCCGACTGGGGCGGTACCAACGCAGAAGTGTGTAAGCACTATTGTGTTCCTGTTTGAAGGGCAATGGTGCCAGCATAGTTACAGGACAAAGAGATTGACCATCTTATATCTCTGGGTGACGAGCGCAGCACATAGCTAACTCTGTGTGGTACCGTGTTGTTATGGGCAGGCGTGACGCTGACCATCAGTTGCACGGATTTCTAGTCACTGTATCTCATAAAAAAGCTGGTAATATTCGCGGCATAGCCGCAGTTGTGATGCTATTCATTAAAAAAAACAATGTAAATGCCAAACTCTAAATATATCTACTTCATTTTGATGTTCCATGCCTAAATTATAGACTATCTGTCCGTTATGATGCTGAATTACTTTAACATAGATAAAATCAGTTTGAAAACGGCATAACAATGTGAAAACTTTAAATCATTGCTATTATTTTCTGTCAGGAACTTATTATTATTATCAAATTAAATGGAATGTTATTTTAGTCATTTCCTCATCTTTTAGCAATTATTATTTATTTCAAACCCAACGGTTTAAATAAAATTTTTTAGACTTTTTATTTTTCCTCAATCGTTGTCTTTTAAAAATGTTAACTTCAGGACTCACGAGAATGACTATAGATTAAAATCGCTAAAACCCAACGGTTTCCTCAATCATTGTCTTTTAAAAATGTTAACTTCACGACTCACGAGTATAGATGATTATAGATTAAAATCGCTAGCCTTTGATAAAGTAGATAACAAACTGTTAGTGGGATAACACTGATTTATCGACATTCGTTATGTTTGATTATTTTTTTTTATTATATTGTCAAGGTTGTGTTTACAATTGCAATCGTTAAATCGTAAAAACACATTCCTATATTGTTGAAAATATTTCATTATTAAAGTCGATATTTTGAATTTGAAGTAAATGAAGACTCTTTATCTACTATGTATGTTTTTTTTTAATTAATAATGATTTTTAAGTACCGCAAAACTTAAACTGATATTTACTTACCGAAATAAAGACACTCCTGAAACCTTACTGTAATGGTGGTTACAGTAAGGTAAGTAAGGTTACTTTCGAAATTCTTTAAAGCATACTGAGGCATGTTAGCGCGTCCGTACGTTGGCTATGATTGAAAGATACTAAATTCAAATAAGACCACACGCTTGTTTGTGCTCTTATTTTTCGGGCCGTTCTTTGAGCCGTCACCCTTAATCTAATATATATTTGATCGAAGGTTGTTTATCAATATTTGAGTAATTGTAAAATGGTCACAGAACTCAGCATGAATTTTCACTGTAATTTGTATGATACATAGGGAGTGTGGTATAGTATTCATGTAAATGAAAGAAACCAGCGGTTTGAAGTAATCCTTACTAATAATATAAATTTGAATGTATGTTTCTTTATTTATCCTTCTTCTATACAAGAATAAAATAATGGATCCAATAAAACTACTAAATGTACATGATACTGAAATATATACATTATATCTAATATCTAATAAGTGGTAGGATAATTTTGTGAGTCTGTCTAGTGTGGTACTAATACATTGCCAGTCATTCTGCTGCCAAACAGTAGTAAGGATTAATTTGTTCCAGTTCAAAAGGCAATGATGCCAGCATAATTACAAAGGGCAAAGAGATAGACCATATTATATCTCTGGGTGATATGTGATACTGTGGTGTTATGGACAAGTGTGATGCTCGCCATCAGGCACATGACTTGCTCATCTTATCATTTAATCTCTTTAAAAAAAGCTTTTGACGAAGAGAAAGGCCAATTTGTAGTGGCACTTTGCCAAGGCCACAAGCAGACAAAGATTTATATTCATATCAGAAACTGTCACATTGTTTAGTACTTTATTAAATGTCAATATTCCCTCTTTGAGTAGGATAGTAGTCAAATAGTATGAAGTTTATAATGTAGACAATTTAAAAGTATATTCAAGGACTTTTTTTCGATTTCAGTTGCCAGGTTACACAGATATAATAATATTTTTTTTGGACCAAACAAACTAGAATTTTGGAAAAACCCAGACATTGACCTCTAATAAGAATCTGTGGAATTGCAAGATAAAATTCCTCTCTTATCATATCATATAATCGTCCATTTAAATTTACACATAGTGTTTTAATTTAGAAAACAGGCATTCCTCTTAGAATGTTTTACTGTGTTATCAACCTAGCTACTAAAATATAATTGCTAATTTAACAAAACATCTCGAGAGGTCAATAGAAGCCTTCATTTTGCCATCAATCTGATTAACAATGATGACAGACAAAAAACGGCAACTAAAAATATGTTTCAAATGTAATTGATATATAATGTTTTGTTTAATGAATTATTCATATAGGAGCTCAAAAGATATTCAGGTTAAGGAAATTTTGATAATTACTCTGTTATGGTACATATTTTAAGTTTATATAAGGAAAATTTTCTCATAATACTTATCGAACTAAAACATAACAATTAAATTTGTAAATAATACTTACTTTGGGTATCTGTTATCTCAATCATTTTTATGAATATATAAAAGTTATTTTAAGTAATAAAATCCTTTATGGGCGTTAAATGAGGAAAATTATTATTATATATAATTGGTAAATATAAAATACAACAAACTTATAACCTATTTCTCCACGTCATTTTAGCTATCGAATTTGGGAAATGTCAAAACAACTGCGTTCAAAAAATTGTATATTTACAGATAATTACAAAAATATGAACAGTATATAGTTCTTAAAATATATTTCATAATCTAATATACTTAAGAATATAGTCCATACCATTTTACACAATATGCTCTTTTGTCACTGAAACGCATTCTTAGAAATAAAAAAAATTCATCAGCTTGGGCCCACAGGAATATTCATATAAACTATGTTGTCTTAGGATTATCGAGCCAAAAAAAAATGTAATTGTTAAGCTACTTAATTTTTTTGCATACATGTATTACATTTTTATTATTATTGTAAGCTCTTTATAATAACTATTATTATTTAGTCAATTTTAAATTGTCAATTGAAGCAAATGTAAAGTTCATTAATTATGGAATATTATTCGCAATAAGGCTTTTCTGGATTTATTTTTATTCTCTGCTTAGTGTATTTATTTTTCCCATTGTGCTGAGCTGCGATTGTATATATTTGGTGTGAAACGACTCGGCGTCCGTAACGTTGAGCTAACGATTGTTTTGTTTTATTTTTATTTTTAATTTAATTTTTTTTCTTTTTAATTCAAAAACATCGCGCATAGTGTTAATAGATTTCATGTGTTCCTGTGTTGCTGGAATTTACTGTTAGATTGGTTTTTGTCGGTGAGTGTTAGAAAATATATATATGCCCACGGGCAGGGAGACTTAGATCAACATGAATACAGCTGTTCTACCTCTGAAACAACTATTAACTCGCTTAGGGGGTATTCTTTTGACTGACCTCCCAAGTAGCCCAAAAATTCGCCGCTATAATGTAGATCTGGCTGCTCTTAGCGAAACTCATCTTGCCCACGAAGGGGAAATAGAAGAAGGCGGCGTTGGTTACACTTTCTTCTGGAAAGGCAACTACTCCACGGAAACTAGGCGATCAGGCGTCGGGTTTGCCGTCAAGAAGTATTTAGTTGAGGAGTAACTTGAAGAGTAACCTGTACATATTTCTGACCGCATGCGCCTTTTAAATTAATTTTTATTACAATTACCTTAATGTCATCAGAGTTTATACGCCAACGCTAGACAAGCCTGACTATATTAAGGAAAAATACTACAAAGAACTCACACAATCCCTTGCATCTATACGCCCCACAGAGCAGATGTTACTGCTAAGCGATTTCAATGCCAGGGTTGGTCGGGACTTTGAGGCGTGGCCTGGAGTTCTAGATAGACATGGAATCGGCAATATAATAGCAACGGTCAGCTGTTACTAAGCCTATGTGTCCGGTTCAAGCTAGGTATTACAAACACAATGTTCAGACTTGCAGCTAAGTACAAACAACGTGGAAGCATCCTAGACCAAAACACTGGCACTTATTTATGTCATTGTCAGACAGAAGGACTTAAGACAAGTACAAATTTCTCGGGTGATTTGTGGTGCTCAGTACTGGACAAACCATCAACTGGTTGTCACTCGTTTGCGTTTTCGCCTCCGTGTTCCTCGTAGATCCAAAATCAAAAAGCCGGCTTGTCTAAACGTGATCCAGCTGAACGGTCTTGAAATGAGGAAAAAGTATTCTCAAGCCATGGATGAGGGGCTGTCGCCGATAAATTATGGGTCCGGTGATATTATAGCTGACTGGGAGGTATTGACTTCTCAGCTCTTAGGCACTGCTAGAGTGACTTTGAGTATAAAAACCCGATAAACCGAAAACTGGTTCGATGAGAATGATGTAATTCTTACACAAGCGTTAAAAAGCATCGTGACCTCCTGCGTCAGCACTCTCGATTTGGTAGGAATGCTATGATGATCAAACAAAATGACTTGGATTTACGAAAGATTTATTGCGAAGTAAGCAAGCTCGTCGGTACATCATATCATGCAAAGGTGCTACTGAAGTCATAGGATAATGCGCGCTAAATAATATTAAAGGAGGAAACACTGCGCCGGGCAGAACTTTACCATACTTTGTTGAACGTTGGGCGACCAGCTGATATGCATCACATTAACTCGATACTTCAACTTTCATGTGACGTTCAGTTAGATGAGACTTTATTACGTCACGAAGTTATCATCAGAACAAATGTGACAGTTCTGACTGCAATTCTTACTGCGGCATTTACCTTTTATCAGTCCTAGGAAAAACGTTTGCCGAGGTTCGAATAGTATTGCCAGATATTCTGCCGCCAAGCAGTACTGTGTTCCGGTTTGAAGGGCAATGAACGCCAAAAACGCTCTATGTGGTAGTGTTG
>DWGO01000105.1:0-15630 GCA_018247635.1 Eurytides dolicaon deicoon
ATTCGCCGGTCCGGCGGGCCTCTCTCTCGTTCGGTGACTCATCGTAACGTTACCGGGCGTTACACTTTTTCATGAGTAACTCCGAGCCGCAACCTAATTTAAGACGTTGTCACGTCAAAAATAAATTTGTATAAAATTACTACTAATTACGTTACGTTGTGCAATAAGTAGATAAAAATCAGATATCTCTGTTAATTCCATTAACATTGTTGAACTTAGAACCTTAATACGTTGTATTTAGAACAGTTCTTCAAATAAATTGTTATTCACTCAAGGTAGCGATAAAAATGTCCTAATTAGAAGTATATATTTATTTACTTCTTTAAAAAAAAAATGAACGAGAATCGAGAGTGCAATGTACCTACGATTATTCCGACCATAAGTGTTTCGCAGCTAAGTATGATTTTATTTACGAGACAGTGGCGAGACGAGCAAGTCGTGCACCTGATGTGCCAACGTGTGCTCGTCTTTTCACTGTGTCTCTAGAGGTCAATAGCGCAATAAATATTTTCCCCAAAAAGTACTAGTTTTGTTTATGGAAACACAAGCCATATCGCCTCTCGCTGACATTATAACCCTGTTTCAAAACAATCTGTGTTATATAAAATCAATTATGTAATAATTTCCCGTATCTAAACGAATACTTCTATACATATACATTATTAAATAAAATAAATTTATGAAAATTAATCGCGTTATAAATTTCCATTTTTCCCGAAGTTTCCGAATACTTAATTATTAACAGCATAAGTATATAATTAAGTGGCATAAATGAATTATACTACTGTGATACATTTTTTCACGGGACAGACAGAACGTCGGTAAAAGAGTGAATTTTAGTAAGTGGTAGGACTCTTGCAGTGTCCGACTGGGGAGGTACCACTGCATTGGCAGATATTCTGCCGCCAAGCAGTAATGTGTGAGCACTACTGTGCTCCGGTTTGAAGGGCAATGATGCCAGTGCAATTTCAGGGCAAAGAGATAGACTTTAATATTTAATGTTGGTGCCGTGATCAATTTTAATATATATTGCTACCTGATGAAGGGTTTCAGAAAAAATGGGGGCCATCAATTACAAGTTTTTTTAAGGTATATTTTCTTATTTTTAATTGAAATAAGTATATCGGGAGCCTGATGGTAAGCGACACGCTTGCCTCTAAGAGTAGGTAAGTGTCAGTGTTTTGCGCTACATGGCTCTGCTGAATGCTCATCTGCCATAGATGCATATTGGTTAAATTTATGGTAATAACTCTAATAAACTTAACATTTCAACTAGAAACGTTTGCACGTTGCTTCTTGACTTTAGAATCACTGGGAATTGCGTGGAACTCACCAACTAACTCAGCAGTAGAGTCCTCACCCTTTAATGGTGGCTAAAAATATATTTATTATACTTAATTATATTTTCAATTGTTAATTACGTATTTTTTGTAAAGCAACATACTTGTTTATAAAAAAGATACCATTCAATCAAATTGCGAAGTGACGACTAAATATTCAGAAAATTGTGGATTTTTAAAAGGTGAAAATGCGCACCTGTAGTAGCCACCGTTACGTACTTTCTATAGGGTATGTTTCTATTAGATAAAGTGGTAACACGAGCAAGTCGTGTGCCTGATGGCAAGCGACACATCTGCTCATAATAACAGAGTGCCATGCAGAACCTAGTTGACTCTGCGATGAGCTCGTCACCTACAGATGTTCTCTATGACCAGTAATTATTCGGGCATCATTGCCCTTCAAACCTGAAAGAATGTCGGATTGTTTTTTCATTCAATATTAGTTATCTGTACCACATGGCGGATCAAAAATATTTGGAACTGATAAGAATAGCTCGTAATAAATACTCTGAACGGTATAATTGGACTATAAAATATTATAATACAAAATAATTCAATACGTTAGCAATTAACAATATAAAAAACATTTGTCCACAAACCCGTAATAAAATGTAATTGGATTTTATAATTAAAAATAGGAGTCGTAACGTGTAAACGACATTATTTCAAAAGTTTAAATAGATCAGAGTTTACTACAGCTAAAAAAAATTAATGCAATTTCAATTGACCACATTGTTGTTTGTCCATCGCGATGGACAGCAGCTGGCGACTCGGGCAGATTTCTGAATTAATTCCTATATCATTACACAACGCACCCGCTCATTACGTCCACTCTGCGTATGTCGTTTTCAAAACAAAAATTACTCTAAAAGGTAATTTACTTAAAAAATAAATGTTCTTTATGAAAAATATTATCGGCACTTGTTATTTCAATCGTTTAAATAAAAAAAAAACGAACAACAGTTTCATTGTTATACCATTCAATTGTTATGTTCCCTTTTCAAATTGATCTTTAGATAAGAGACGTTCATTAAGAATTACTCTAGCTTTGAATTTGATTACACAAATAAATATAAACAAATAATTAATATATCATCTGTACTAACAACACGTCGCTAACATGATCTTTTGATAATTAAATTGTATAAGGTATATGATAATTAGGAGTATTAATATTATGTAGCGTACCTCGTTCTCCGTTGCTTTAATTAATAATATTACATACGATATACGTATAATAAAAAAATCTTAATTTATTGACGGGTATTCGAAATTATTGCATTATGATAAATCTTATCGGAATCGATTGGAGAGGATTTTATTTATTTATAATGCTTTTCAATAATAAAAAGGTGAAACTATATATGTATTAATACATCAACAGAAAACTATACCCCTAAGCCAGCCAATGTACAAAGTACTGGGATGTGTGTTAAGTTATTATGGCGTAGCGTGGAAATAAAAAAAATCATATGTATTATTAGTAAAAAAATATAATATTCATTATTTACCTCCATAATGTCAATGCCATTCATTGGCTTTACCGTGAATAAAGAGGCATGAAAACAGGTTTGATGAAATACCTATTTTAATGAATTTCGTCTACTAGGCGATACTAGGCTTATTATTTTAAAACGGACTACAAAATCTTCGGTGTGGTTTAAGCTCTCGCGATCGAGTTGGTAAACGAAGTGATCAAAAACTCGGCCTAGGCACACTGGTCAAGAAATAGAAGATTTACTGTCATTATTTTTGAGAAACTGAATGAGTTTACGAAGCCATGTCTTTACCATTCGATTTCTTAAAAATAAAATCAACTTATTCATGACTTCTAATTTCGATGGTGTCCAAAAAGATCAATAATAAGAAATCTGTCTTGTAAAAA
Source organism: Eurytides dolicaon deicoon (assembly GCA_018247635.1). Classification (NCBI taxonomy): domain Eukaryota; kingdom Metazoa; phylum Arthropoda; class Insecta; order Lepidoptera; family Papilionidae; genus Eurytides; species Eurytides dolicaon. The sequence goes on from DWGO01000105.1 coordinate 3,226, forward strand.
TTATTATTTGAAGGGTCATGAACAGTTTATTTAGAAAAAACCTTCATTTATAAAAAAAAAATATTGCTTAATAATTATTATTAACCTCTATCTTCATTATGTATATGTTTAACGTTTTAAAACGTTTTACTTTAAAATACTTTCCTGCGATGTCCACTTAACGTTTTTTTATGCATACTAAGTGTAATTCATAAACTTTAATTTTTACTTAACAAGGACTTAAATTTAATAATTTATTAAAAACATTTTGTCGTAGTAATTATATGAAATATATAGATAGACATATATAGGATTATTTTAATAATGTGTTCTGTCTTTTATTTTCTAGTACATATTAGTTAAATAAGACATTATTTTAGTATTCAATAAATCAATCTGCTGGAGTCTTCTATATTCTATATTCTAATGTAAACATTTTTTATTTTATATTCATGAAGTTGTTAAGTTATGTCATCACTACATGTGAATGTGTAAACTCGGCAGTTTAATATTTAAAGCACTGAAATGCACTTATTTTTATTGAACTCTTTCTTACTTTTCTTGCCTTTTTTGTGAAGAAAGAATTGTGTTAAGTTTCTATATGTTATGGGTTTTGTCTTATCTGTATCCTATTTAACACCCATTTTCGTTATTACAAAAATACATTTGTTTTATTCTTTATGTAATTTATGCGTATTAAAAAGGTAGAGGCGATACAAATTTCCTATACCTATAGTATTACAGTAGGTTTTAATTAATAGTTGGTATTAAAATTCATATATTGTATTAGATATCTTTCGAAACGGAATAATATAGACTTATTAGACTAACATAAGGCTGGTTATCATTTCCTGTAACTGAAAGAAATGCTAACCATCCTTAATGGAGCCTCCCAGCAGATCAGCCTTAGAATGAACTTAGACAAGACTGAGGTAATGTTTAACGCTCATGTCGTTATGGGGCCAATTACCGTTAATGGTATAACCCTTGAAGTTGTTTCCGAGTACACACCTCGGGCGAATTGAGTAGTTGCAGTTGAGTAGAAACAACTTTGAGAGGGAAGCCGAAAGGAGGATCCAGTTGGGCTGGGCGGTATTCGGGAAGCTTCGTCACGTCTTCTCGTCGCCCATACCGCAAAGCTTGAAGACGAAAGTCTTAAATCAGTGCGTCCTACCGGTAATGACCTACTGCGCCAAGACGTGGACACTGACCGTTGGACTGGTCCACAAGCTGAAAGTTGCGCAGCGAGCCCTGGACAGAGCCATAGTCGTTGTATCTTTTCAAGATAAGATCCGAAACGAAGAGTTTCGTTTGCGGACTAAAGTCACTGACATAGCTCTCAGAATAAGCAAGCTAAAGTGGCAGTGGGCCGGCCATATCTGTCTCAGAACCGATAGCTACTGGAGCAGACGGCTCTTAGAGTGGGGACCACGTCTCGGCAAACGTAGTGTGGGGCGCTCCCCAGCAAGATGGCGCGATGATTTGCGCCGGGCGGTGGGAATTAACTGGATGCGTAGAGCCGAAGATCGGGCTCAGTGGCGCGCCTTTGGAGAGACCTACGTCCAGCAGTAGACTACTATAGGTTGAAGAGAGAGAGAGATACTAATATTCTGAAATATTTACAATACCACTGATGTAACGAATTGATAACCTAATTTTAGCTCAAATAGTACAACTTTTACTTTAATAACCTTCCATCGACAGTTTTGTCTTACGATGAGCACTAATGTTTTTGTATTACTTTTTATTGGCTTCTGTCGCACGTCCTGCCATGCAATTACTGTATGCCATTACACTAACTAGTGTTCCAAAGTCGTTCGCAATTAACAGGTTGTACAAAACATCTGCCTACCAAGAAGACTTAAGTTTGTCGCCGAAATCGAAATTTATAAACTTTACTACCCGATGATAAGGCTCATATTTACTTGAACGGTGTTTTTGTTGTATGAACACAGAGGTGTTTTCTGTTTCTGGTGATTAACAACTGCCTTCCATCATTTTAAGTTCTTGAGGTTCTTAAAGCGCCGCGAGCGCGGTATTCTGCCATTTTCTCATTAAAAAAATAAATCGTTCGTCCCCACTAAACGTGAAGTGATTGCCCATAAAGTAAGTGTTACATTTCTGAACTTCGAATGTTGTCTTTTTTTCGCGGCCAAGCGTTTTTAAAGTTATTAACAGTTTTTGTAATTCATGAACAGGTTAAGAGTACTGTTGTTTATTGTACCAGCCCAGTATTCCAGTTTACACATTTACAAATTAATATACATATATTAATATAATAATCATGGACTTTAACTTCAACTGGCTGGTTTTACTGGTTTATGTGTTCGTCTCGTTAATTCCTATTATGCGCTGTGTTGTCTGTACGATTACCACAAAGGACAAAACTGTGTCATCCAAGAAAGGAAGTTTTGAGTTTGTGTAAACTTTGCTTGTGACTACGTATACGTAATAACCAAAGCCATTCAGATAAAGTTCGTTATTGCAGATTTTTTTTTAATTTAGGAGGAAAAATTCACCAAGTGGTAGGACTGTTGCATAGTCTGACTGGGGCGGTACCACTGCATTGCCAGATATTCTAACGCTAAGTAGTAGGGTGTAAGCACTACTGTGTTCTGGTTTGAAGGGTAATGATGTCAGAGAAATTACAGGGCAAAGAGATAGACAAAAGAAGAGTGAAGAAAAAAAGGGGGGTTTACGTATTAAATTGTCTATACGAAATATATATGAAATTATCACGGTATTTTCATCAAATAGGACTTACCAATAGTAGTGGACAATCATCGCAACCAAATACTGGCAAAACAACCTCAGCGAACGCCTATTAAGTCCGACAAAGTGCCGCGGACGCCATAAAATATATTTTCCGATAGTCAAATTGGAGCATCGGCGTCGGCCACAAATCTTTTTCGATAAATTCCTCTCTGGCCCGTTCACTACCATTTACAGAGATTCACCCGCTTATCGCTTTCCGAACTCGCTTCTAGTTTCATTAATTTACTGCCAACGAATTAATCATATATTTCAACTTTATCAGTGCCCACACGGAGCGTATTTTGCATTTTAATGGTTAGTCTTATTAGAAGATAGTTTATGAAATATTGGGAAAAAGATTCTTGACTTCGAAATTAGGTATGATGGTCAATTTATAGTATTATGATGTGAGTAAAAAATATAATTCAATACATTACCCCGAATATGTAACGCTTTTTATTGACAGTTGTTAATCGTTTTTATAGTTTCACTTTTTATAGTACCGTAATAAGTTGAGCTACAGATCTGTGGTAAGCTTTATTCTTTAGTTTCCGATTGAAGGGAAAATTTGTGGCGAAATTATCTATTCTATATATATATATATATATATATGAAGTTGATGCCAAAAATCAAAAATTACGATTTACATAGAAAAGGTTACCAAACGTTTACCGTAAAAAGATTAAGAAAGATTTACGTTATTTGCATATTAAGTTATTTAAGTTATATTTATAAACAATAAACGAAATAAATCCGAAAGGCAAATTGAAATATAATATATATATATATATAAAGCATATTCAACTGTCACAGTTTAACACCGAGATTTATAAGTGTTGGGGAAGCAATAAAAACCTGTGAAAACGACAATGAGAGCGATATTGTTAAAAGTTAACGATGAAAGTTAATTTTCGCTTCGTTTGCAGAACAATGGTCGCGATCTCAATTATCGGGTGCCTTTCTTCATTGTGCGATTGGCCACGTTACAATTGTACGGAGTTCCGCTCTTGCTTCATCGTAATTAAAGTTTGGAATAGGTGCCAATATTAAAAACTCATTCGGCTTAAGCAGCCCTTGTAGACAAGACTAAGGTCATGTTTAACGCTCATGTCGTTCCGGGACCGATTACCTTCGATGGTATAACATTTGAAATTGTTTCCGAGTACACATACCTCGGGCAATTGTTGCAGTTAGGTAGAAACAACTTTGAGAGGGAAGCCAAAAGGAGGGCTGGGCGGCAATTGGGGAAGCTTCGTCACGTCTTCTCGTCGCCCATACCGCAAAACTTGTAGACCGAAGTCTTCAATCAGTGCGTCCTACCGGTTATGACCAAGTGCGCCGAGACGTGGACTCTGACGGCTGGACTGGTCCACAAGTTGAAAGTTGCGCAACGTGCCATGGAGAGAGCTAGGTGTATCTCTTCGGGATAGGATCCGCAACGAAGAAATTCGTTGGGACTAAAGTCACCGACATAGCTCTCAGGATAAGCAAGCTCAAGTGGGTGGGCCGGCTATATCTGTCGCAGAACCGATGGCAGCTGGAGCAGATGGCTCTTAGAGTGGAGATCACGTCTCGGCAAACGTAGTGTGGGATGCCCCCCAGCAAGATGGCGGGATGATTTGCGCCGGGCGGTGGGAATTAACTGGATGCGTAGAGCCGAAGATCGGGCTCGGTGGCACGCCTTAGGAGAGACCTATGTCCAACAGTGGACTAATAGGTTGAAGAGATGAAGAGAGATGAGCCCTTGTAGATATTATCTTAAGCAGAGATACCTTTTCTTCTCTTTCCATTTACCTTTTTCTTGCATAGTAAGATATAAAAACCTTGTGTTACAAGGAAGTTTTAAATCCTATATACATTCTTAAAAATAACTGCCCCGGGTAGGTGTCAAATGCACAACCTGTAATACCGAAGTCTTTTCAACTGTACGAAACGAGTCGTCAAATAGAAATTAAGTAGAGTGCTTTTATCTTTCATCCAATGCGTTGTGCAACGAACATCGTTCTTTCGAAACTTAAGAGCGTTGTAGAAAATAGAGGAGAGTAGTTGAAACATATTACGTCGGTGTTATTTCTTTTATGTAAAACTAGTGAAGCCATTAACCGAAAGATGTTTTTTGGTCAATGATTTCACTAGTTTTACATAAAAGCACTTCTATTATTGTCAGAATTGAGAGCAACAAAAGAATAATTAATAGAATTATGAATAGCCATCGAACGCTCTCGCTTTATGTGGGTTGTGTATGATTTATAATTACCACTATGTATAATAGTTTAAGCGCGAAATTATGAAAAAAAAAGCGTTTAATTAGAAAAAATTAAAAACGAATACGTGAAGTAAAGAGTCCAATTACGTCACTACAGGAATAAATACGATACTTGCTAAAGTGGTAGAACTCCTGCAGAGTTTGGATGGAGCGGTGCCACTGCATTGTCATACATTCTGCCGCCAAGCAGTTGTGTATAAGCCTACCGTGTTCCAGGTTAAAGGGCAATGATGTCAGCGTAATTATAGGGTAAAGAGGCCATCTTATATCTCTGGGTGACGAGCGCAGCACAGAGCCAAGCACGATCTGTGTGAGAGAGCAATACCTGCTTCGGGAACTTAACATTTCGACGTTTAAAACACGAATTTTTATATCACATAGAAAGCGTTAAGAAAAAAAAAGAAACATTATTATTACGATCATTTAAATTGGAGCAGACTAGACTGGTGAAAGTCGATTCTTTTCCCTTTTAAAAAGACAAGAGTAATGTTTCCACATAAAACCAAGCCAACGACCGCCGTGACATGCGAAACGGGGAAACAACGTCTTTGTTATATATTTGCCGTCCGTTTTGGCAGTTTGTTGCTGTTAATAACGAAGCACAGCTCGGTGCAAGACCGAGAAAGCTGTGTTAAAATTAACGAGTATACGACAAGAAATTAAATTGCTACCACTACTATTCGACTAGCCTCTTTTGATATTTTTTTGTTGTCTGTTCATGAAATTAGGCGGGAAAGTTTTAATTTCACAACCCCACATCTTTTTGGATATATTCTTGCTAGGGTTATAGCAATATATTTTTTCCATTCAATTAAAAATAAATTTTCTATGACCATTGTGGTCATAAAATATTTATTTTTAATTGCCCTATTAAAATACACTCCATCACACATAATCCCATCTTAATTAAAAATAAACATAAGAAATGAACATGCACACACGAAACATTGTCTGTAGATCATATATTTTATAATATGATTTTTATTTAGGCGTACATATGTTTTTATTAAATTTATAGACAAGTCAAGCAGTCAAGATGGCGCTGATGTATTATGTTTGATAAATTACATAAAAAAATTAAAAAACACTGCCCTCTACATAATTTTTTTGTGACTTTAATCAATTTTTCAAGACCAAGCATGCAATAAACCCTTTACATTCGAAAAATTCAACAAAATACGTTAACAACTGATGTGGTGGTAACATATATGACAATTAAGTTTTTATGTTAGTTGTTTCAAATAGTGTTAAATTATGAATTTAACGAATTTAAAAAGTGAAAGTATGACTTTGTTCTATGACGAGCTTGAAAATGTAGAATTAAATCAGAGGTAAACAGTAAGATAAGATTTTAGAGGGATAAGCATACATATCCCTCTAAAATATATACTACCGATTTAATTTTTTTAATTAATATACGATTTTTCGAGATTTTATATTCGGAATCAGACAGTATTACTACGCCTGCGTTACTTTTCGCCTCAAAACCTCTAACTTGAATCGCTTGAATGAATGTGAGACGAACGTACAAATAAAACAAAAAACGATTTGTATTTATAACATTTGCAACAAAAATACCAGTGTAGACGAATCAAACAAAAGATTTGTATTTATTCGTACATTTGTAAGGAAAATACCATAAGTTTAATACAGTTTATTATTGAAGTGATAATATCTCTTAAGCGGACAGACACGGGGGCAACAGCCTGTTTACAACACTTTCTCCCTATCCGTAGATTGCGAAGGCGTCAGATGAATTTGTTACGATGCCGATAGAACGGGCGCCCGCGAAAACTTCCGTCTAATTTATTATCCAACACCGCCCGTCGCGTCCGCGAGGCGCAATCTGTTTTAGATTACCAGTTTTCACGACGTACCTCGGATTCCATCACATGAATGACAGGATCGAATCGACACTTTTACAAGCGGTAGGACTCTTGCAGAGTTCGACTGGGGAGGTACCACTGCATTGTCAGATATTCTGCCGCCAAGCGGTAATGTGTAAGCACTACTGTGTTCCGGTTTGAAGGGCAATGATGCCAGTGCAATTACAGATCAAAGAGATAGACCATCTCATATCTCTGGGTGACGAGCGCAGCCGTCAGAGCTTTGTGTGGCACTGTGTTATTATGGGCAGCCGTGATGCTTACCATCAGGCGCACGACTTGCTCGTCTCGTCACTTTAGCACGTAAAAAAAATATTAATAAAAATAATCCTTACCGCAGTATTGCATTCGTGGTAACGACGCCCCAAACCGGGGCAATTCGGTTCAGGACCCGTGACGGTGTTCCGTGTTCGTCGTGCATGCACGCTTCTTGGCAGCTTTCTTCTCTTCCTACTGCGGCGCCATCTGAAAATTAAAACAAATATGTGACATACACGTTGTGCTCAAACAAAGAACAAGAAAATCCATAGATTACGTGTTTCTACCCGAGCGTGTTTTATAATCAATTCCTTCATTATAACGTAATATTATAAAATATCTAATTAATAGAACTACACTATTATAAACAAATGATATTAATATAACTATTTTAAATGAAAAGTAAAATTAAATTGAATTTTGAAAAATAAATGATACGTAGGAAAATTTTAAAATAAATGATACGTAGGTACATTATTTTAGGAGGTTATGTATAATATATCTAATAGTATTGTCGCATTGTAAGAGGGGAATTTCTTCATTTATTCGTAAAATCTATGGCGCAAAATTATATATGTATGTATATACGAAATTGTCTAAGACAAATCAAACTGCTGATAACAGACCAATTGTTTTCTCGTATAGTAAACTAATATATCGTATCGTATAGTAATAAAGAGTATCACATGTTTCGAGTCATCTATTATCAACATGTTAAGGATTAATTGACAAAAAATTTAAATATATCTTTAAGAATTATAAGAATCGTTTTTAACCATTTTTGCGATATTTTCTTAAAAGAAACTAAGATAAAAAATGTTAAGTGATGTGCACCTCATATTGTACGTACAAGGTGAACGGCTTACTATTGAATTTTTAGCGTAGTTAGAGTGATTTAGTAGGATTAGCTTAAGCTTATCTTATATAACGTTTCAGCGTGTAGGGGGATGACCGCGATAATACGAATGACCGGCGTCAAATAAAAGTATTATGTTTTAAGTGGTAGGGCTCCTGCAGAGTCCGACCGGGGCGATACCACTGGATTGCCAGATATTCTGCCGTCAAGCACACAGTATAGTAGTGCTCTCGTCACTTTATCTTGTAAAAAAATGAAAGGAGGCCTTTTTAATTTAGTCATAGTTCGAGAATGTCGGGCGCCAGATGATAACCAACGAAATTGCTCATAACAGCAGTGACATTGCTACAGCTGCCAAGCTGCTCTCATTACCTATCGATGTCTCTGGCTGTGCGCTGCGCTAATCGCCCAGAGATATAAGCTGTTTCACATCTATGCCCATAAAACCCTGAAAAGCCGAACACAGTAATGTTTGTGCATAACTACTTTACAGTAAAATAAGCATCAATAGTGTGGCATTTCTTTAGAATGATTTTGCAAACGATCTACCTACTTAACCATTCAAACTAAACATTAGTCGCTAATTTTTCTATAGGCTAAGTTTTGTCTACTAAAGCATTAGTGACCTGTTATTTTTTTAGACAGATGACAAACGAGTACGCCGGGCTTTCAAAGGTAACGTATTATTACGTCGCATTGGCAAAAATTAAAAGGTTGAGGATAAGGTAACTTTCCTCTCCTGACTAAATACTAATTAATAATACTAGAAGTATTGTTAATTAGTATTTGGTCTACAAGTATTTATTATTATTTCTTGTAGTCAAGTTTTTACTTATTAATTAGTATAGTCGAGTATTTAGTTGTTAATTAGTATTTAGTTAGCTTAACGCCTGTCTACTGTGCAGATCTCTAATCACTAGATTATTTCATAAAACTTACATGGCTGTACCGAAATTATTATAAAGTGACGTGTCAGTAAGTTTGCGTTTGGTAGATATATGGTTTTGCTTGTCTAACATATATGTACGTATAGAGGAGCAACAAAATACAACATCATTTGCCATTCCACAGCGAAGCTTCTAAAATGTCATGAATGTTTTATACAAAACAAATGACTATTTTCTGCGTGTCGGATGCTTTTATTAAGTCATTAATTGTTATTTTCTCAATAAATTTGACAAGAATGAAGCATAATATTAACATATAAGAGCTTGACTTATGACTGATCATTTCGTGATAAGAAGATTTCTATCTTAATGTGACATAACTAGTTTAAATAAATGTCACCGGCTTTTGAAATGGTAAATTAGTAACCGAATTTTGCTCTCTACAACTGTTAACTTGAAATGTGGCAACATTTTACGTTTATTTATTTATTAAATAGGTCCATCAACAGTGCTTACATTAAAATTTTACTAATGTATATAATTAATGTGAGAACAAATTATAGACATAACGTGAACAGCGCTCAAACGGGGTGGACGTGGAATGAGAGTGATAGTGCTTCATTAGAAACATACTTATTATTTCAAACGTTTCTAATATAGAAATTATAAAGTTATCATATAAATATTATTACTAGTGCAATTCAAAATCTATGTATTAATACATGAACAAAAAATTTGGTGCCTCTATTTAAGACCATTTCACGCACGGAAGAGGTTGAAATTTGTCAAAGGTGTTTGTTTTTAGAAGAACAGCAGAAACCTAAAATTTAAATATAAATTCGAATACATAAAAGTAATTTAGAAAAAAAACCTTAACTGTTTACGCTTTTACTGTATCAAACAGATAATTTGTCAAATCAATAACGACACTAAACAACTACATTAGGCAGGAAATAAAGAGGATAATAATATTTGATAAAAAAAACCTACTTTGGTCGATTTTTTTTACGAGATAAAGTGACTAGCCGAGCAAGTCTTGCCTGATGGTAAGCGTCACGCCTGCCCATAACAACAGCACCACATAGTCTACTTGGCTCTGCGTTTCGCTTGTCACCCAGAGTTACAAGATGGTCTATCTCTCTGCCCAGTAATTACGCTGGTATCATTGCCCTTCAAACCGGAACAGTAGTGCTTACACAATACTGCTTAGCGGTCGAATAATTGGCAATGCAGTAGTACTGCCCCAGTCGGACTCTACAGGAGTCCTACCACTTATAAATTTAAGATTGCCGGTATGAAATAAAACAGCGTAAGGTCGGCCACGTACTCGTTCATCTTTATTTGCATCGTTTAAATTGTTTTGAATCTCATGTGTTTCTATTGTAACGTCAATTAATGATGACGATTAATTGCCATTGTCATATTACTGTGACCTCTTAATGATTCCTAAACGTCTCGACGTGATGACTAGAGGAAATTGATACAGATAAAAATAAAATCTAAAGTTATGTTCAGTCGACAATTGTTTTAGCTCTTAATAGTAATAAGATATGTGAAGGTCAAGATCGAAGCAAAGCCGTATCAAACTTTCATATCTATAACACTAGGTTTTACTTGTGGTTCGCTCGCGTTGATTTCAATTTTTTGTCACTTTTTCCTATATCTTCCTTGTACAAAGAGAAGGCTACGTTATTCTCAACCATTAAGTAAAATCATGCAGATCTGTTGATTCCGGTAAAGTACAAATCATCAATTTTGTATTTATAAAATTGATATGGATTTTTAGATCGCTAATGAATAATTTTTATGTATTTATTCTTCATCGTAATTACCTTATAATATAGGAATTACAAAGGGCGGACTTAATGTCTTAAGGCATTCTCGTCTAGTCAAAGGGCGCGGGGATAAAAATTGTGGCAGGTGCAAAAAGTTTTGACTTAAACATAAAAAAGTGTGTCTCGTGTGGTTACAAATTTTTTCTCACAACCTTAGCTAATTTTAGTTGTATATTTTATTCAAGAATGTAACAATAGAACATGCAGTTCACCTTGCATACTTCTTGTATTCTTTCAATATTGTCCTAGTCTTTAGACACTCTGCTTTGACGAAATGCAATTATTTAACTATTTCTAACTACATCCCACTTTTATAAGACCGTGATATTTAATAGAGTTTGGCACTTACGATCAGACTGGATAACAGTCAAGCGCTGACTTATATCCGGTTTATTCCGGTTTAGCAGGGGTTAGTAAATTACATATTATAATAAAACCCCTCATAGCTTATCACATCGGTTATAAACTGTAGCCGTATTAAGCATGTCGCGACGCGGGGTTCAAAAAGCGGTCATTGCACGAATCAGCCGATTTCTCAGCTTCTTGCGGTCAGAGCACGTTTTCACCCTGTCACAGGCTTCCACAGCACAGTAGTGCTTGATTGCCCCTTGTTAGCAACAGCCCGACGATTGGGTACCTGACCTCACGCGCCTGTCAAGCCCTTTATAAATATCTCTCAATTCCTTTACGACCACCTTCGAGAAGTCGGACTCCTGATTTCCTGGTACCTCCCATTTGTACTTTGCCGTGTACAGAATAAGGACGCTGTTATAAATTGTTTTCTTTTTTTTATCTATCATTAAAATTATGTTACGACGTTTCGAATACTTTGTAGCCTTCATGGTCAAAGGTTCAATTGAGGTGTATTGATATCCTGAGGTCATTGTCAATTCTAGCTACCATCGTTTTCAAAATTAATGCATTTTATCATTTACGATCATTTTTTTAAATTAATATTCGTCCCATATATGCAAAGAGAGTTAAATCTTTCAAGTATTTCATTGCAAATATTTTATTTCTATTAATTAGATTTGCATAAACAGACGCTTACTGCGTTTTACAATTTTGTTGCATTAATAAAAAAAATACATAACTTGATATGTTTAAGGCCTATTGTGTGGTAGTTAAAAGGTTATGCTTTATATAAAGTTAGGTTCAAAAATATTGTACGACAATATGCTTATGTATGCACTCGTAAAATTTGTTAAAGCAGATGAAAAAAGTTGTTTTATATTTAAAAACTTTTACTTTTTTTTATTTACGCGAATACTTGACATTATAAAATAAAACTATTTACGGATTTTATCGCGTTTATTTTTAATTTTTACTTTCCCGACGTTTCAAACACTTTACAGCCGTAAATAGTTTTATTTTATAATTGAAACGGGTTATCGCTTAAATGAAACATTAAAAAAAATGTTTACAAAAAAAAAAAACAAATGATCTGTCTGTAAACTAAGCCATGATTACAAACATTCTGCGTTATCACGCTATCATACGCATGGCCGATGAATATTAGATCCTTGGATTGTCTTTCATCTCTCTTGTATTAAACTCATCAATCGTATACGGGGAGAGGTAATCGTATTGTATCAGTCCGTGATTACCGGCGATGGTCCTCGGCGGGGGACCACACATCATCCTTTTGTTTTGTAATTAAAACTATGAAACTGTGGTATCATTG
>DWGO01000106.1:0-15629 GCA_018247635.1 Eurytides dolicaon deicoon
CTACTGTGACAAGCAGATTCTTGCTTGACGGCAGAATATCTGGCAATGCAGTGGTACATCCCCAGTCGGACTCTGCAAGAGTCCTACCACTTGGGATAAAATGGAGATTTAAAATGTTCTATCTCTATGTCCAGTAACTACGCTGGCATCATTACCCTTCAAACCGGAATACACCAGTGCATACGTTGAAAAACTGGCAATGTATTGGTGTCAGTCTCAGACGCACATTGCAAGAAAATCCTACCACTTACCAAATATTAACCTGTAGAAGTTTTATTTTTACCCTTAATTTTAATAGATTTACAAATATCGAAACAATTGGGTTTGAGGTTTTTTATCTTTTAATTTATAAAAACATAGAGAAATAAAATTAAAATGTCATTCCGTTAAAAAAAAACATTTAATGAATAATTATATGAGGATACAAAAAAGCATTGTCTAATTAAGACCACCCCACATTAGGCGCGAGAAAAACGTGTACGTTATTTTTATAACGTCAACTGTCCGCTCAAACATTTCTACTTAACATTTAAAATGGTACTTGTTTAAAAACACTGAAAAGCTTGTTGAAAGCGTTCAAACCAATAGAGCGATTAATAGAGCCAATGAAAGCGATCACTTGATATGTGGCGCGGAATTATTCGCAATCAATTCACAAATTCATTTTATTTATATCCGCCAATAGATTTCTCGTTACAACATTATTATTTTCTGGCATAAGCCTACATGATATCAATATTTAAAAAACGCTATATTAACTAACATATATTCACTAATACTGTATTCTGACTAACTCTAATACAATATTCGCTATATTCATTAATTACACGTGCACAAACAAAAGAAAACGAGTCACTTATTACAAAACGGATGTTAAAAAATAAGAATTAATAGAATGCATACGATTACTACGCTATTGTTGTAATATTTATAAACTATTCTGGTTTGTTTCTTTTTGTAACATAGAAAAACTCTGTGTGTGTGTGCGTGCGTGCGTGCGTTCGTGCATGCGTGTGTGTGTGTATTCTCTTGCGAAACGGAATTTCCCCGAACAAAAGGCTTTTTCGACGAACGAGTAACGCAATTCGCTATTCTTTTAGTACGGAGAGAATTCGTTAATCCGCGTGAATAGTGATTTCTGGTAATTCCGTTTTTTCAAAATTTTTTTCGCGACAAGAATTAATCTATATCACATACAGATTTTCCAAAATCATAGCGTAAAGAAAATACTTTATTCATTTTTAATATTAGTTAAGACAATACATTTCACAATAAAAATAATAGTAACGAAAAAGCAAATTAGACTTAATATTAGACTTGAGAAAATATTATCTGTATTTTACTTGAATAGTATTTACCTTAAATCTTAAAATAAATGAGTAAGGGAAAAAAAAAAAGGGTTTTGAGTAAAGTTATGATAAAAAAGCTCTAAAGTAGAATATACTATACCTCCCAAGTTACGTCGAGCAATTTTTATATCTTAATCAGTAACCTCTATCTTGACTCCATAATCCTTTTACCAGATAACCAACTGAACATTAAAAACGCTTCGGGCATATTCATAGAAAGCTAAAAGTTGCACGCTGAGAGACTTTTAACTAGAAGAAGTTTGAAGCTAACCTCACAGCGTTTTGTGGCAGTCCATAGCTAAAGTAATAAGAGGATTAAAATGAAGTCACGTTTAATGTTTGCAGGAAATATTGATGCCATAGTGCTCTAGACCTGGTTATTGATTTTTTTATCTGTTAGTCTAATTCGGGAATGCTTCTGATATCTCGTATACTGTCGTATAATATCTGATATTTGGGGCAAATATTAGATATTTTTCTTTAACGGACTTCAACAAAAGGACAATTTCTTCTGTTTACATGAATGCCTGACATTACGAAATTAAACTATTTTATCGCGTTTTATTTCAAACATTTATTTCTAAGTGGTAGGACTTATGCAAAGTCTGACTGGGGTGGTACCAGTACATTGTATTGCCAGATATTCTGCCGCCAAGCAGTAGTGTGTAAGCACTACTGTGTTCCGATTAGAGAGACAATGATGCCAGTGAAATTACAAATAGTTAGACCTAGACCTAAATAGAATTGCAAATAGATAGACCATCTAATATATCTAGGCGACAAGTCCAACACGGAGCCAAACATGCTATGTGTAGTACAGTGTTGTTATGGGCAGGGGTGACGCTTACCATCAGGCGCGCGACTTGCTCGTCTCGGCACTTTATCTCGTAAAAGAAATTGTTATATTTGTTTAAAACACTTTACAGTGCTTATGGTCACGGGATGAATTGTTATGATTTACGCCCCAATGTCATATTCACCCAGGCTATCCAAAAAGTTTTAATTATCTCTTTTAGTCCAATGTAAGCAAAATGAGTTTATGTTATTTTTAAGTCTTGCAGTGTTGTTACGATTAGACTCTATTTTATTGTGAAAAACAAAATGCGGAAATTAGTTTAATTTTCACCAAAAATGTTAATGTATATTTAATTACATAACTGTTTACATTTACTATGAAACACAGCTTAAACAAACAAGTCACAACATTATGTTAATGAAATGCTCATAACAGCGCAGTGCCGCGCATCTTAAAACACAAAAAAATCAAAATAGCGCTCGAAGTAGACATTTCTTATGTAATCTTTAGTTAGTATCGAAACGTAATACATGAACTCTATTGAATATGTCAGGTACTAAAAGGAATGTCGCAATATCATTAAGAGTATTGTAGCCTGCAACTGGATATTAAAATCCGGTATAATGAAAACAATCCCAGCCAATATTAATGAAATAAAAGATGTTTATATTCGGACAACTTATCAAAGTATCCATGAGTATTTATTTACGAGATAGGGTGATGAGACGAGCAAGTCGTACACCTGATGGTAAGCGTCACGCCTGCCCATAACAACACTGTACCACACAGAGCTTGGCACTGTGCTTAGCTCGTCACCCAGAGATATAAGATAATCTATCTCTTCGCCATGTAATTGCAAGCATAAACACTTGCAAGGATTAGAATAGTCGATTATTGCCAACTGTTCTTACTTGTTTTTCGTTACTAGCTAAGGTCTGTTTGCTAATCAAGGAAAGCTGATTATACAATGCATAAAATTCTTCTTATCAGATGATATTTCTTTGGCGCAGTTGCTAAGGAATTAGCTTCGGTTTCTTGGGTGCTGGGTTCGATTTCCGCCAAAGGCATATTGTATTTGTGTTAATTACAGACAATTAATTCGGATCTTGTTTTTATCTATGTAAAATTTGTGTATGTAAGATGTCCTTATAACATAAGATATTAATATCTAATATTAATCTATTACCTTGATCAATATTATATTTTCATTAAAGAAAAATCAATTTTATTTTTCTTATTCTTTTCAAACTAAAATCCTCTGAAAAGTCATATTGCATTTGTGGATATAATAATGTGTAGCGCTATCCTCACAAACGCGTGTACGGTCATTAAATCACGAACGAGCACAATTTAAAAGGGGGCTTAACATCTAACATTTCTGTACCGGAAAGTCGTTTCGCTTAATCGGTCGACCATATCCGCCATTACTTTAGCGATATAAATACATAGCGCTGGCCTATTCGATATCAACATTGTAAATGTTGGTATCTTTTGCAAAGTCCGTCTGGAATAGTACCACTGCATTAAAAGTTATTCTACCACAAAGCACTACTGTGTTCTAATATAAAGGGCATTGACGCCAGTGTATTTAGTGGACATAGAGAATCAACTTCTTAAAGTTCGAGCAGATTCTGTGTGGTACGGTGTTGTTATGAGCATGTGAGTCGCTTATTATCAGGTGCACGACTAACTCTCGTCGCTTCACTAATAAAAAATACATAATTTTAGATAGATATACATTAATTTATGATTATGCGAATGCTACAAATTATTTTACTTTTTGTATTTGTTATTGGTAACACTATTAGTTACCGTTACCCGTAATATATGTAGACACCCAATTAAAAATCATACTGTTTTTTTACATCGATAGATGGCTACATTCGCTCAAATTACTTTTTGGTGAGTGTTGCAACAATAAATTTCCGAACGTCCGTTTTAATGTCAATATATCCGTTATTTGTGAGCGGAGGGGATTGATGAGCATATAAAGAACGCAATATCTGATTAATGAAAATGTATTAAACATTCCGGTGAGCTTGGTGGTGTTTATGGCATATAAGAGTAAAAACGGCTTTCATAAAGGTTACCAATGCTTATAATGATCGTAAAATCTTATTTATTACAAGATATTTAATCGCTGAAAAGAATTGGCTTAAATAACAAGATCGGAATAATAATGTTAGAACTAGAAAACTTATTATATAAATACCGACGCAAATAAAATACATACCCTGCTACAAATCATATGATATGGTCTGAATAACATGTGATAATTGGTTTATCCTTCTTTCATTCATCAAGGGTGCGATATGACTTTGCATAAATACAATTTACGTGACGGAGAGATTTTAGGAAAAGAATTAAAAAGAAAATTCCACTAGACACTATGGACATAAAAATTTAGATGTAGCGAAATACAGCTATAAACTTACAAGATCTATTATATAAATGATCTAATCTCTCGTGTTTTTTTATCCTAAAGCAGGTATTTGACATAGTAAAAAAAAACAATTGACGGATTTCTTCGCGTTTATATTATATTTAACTTTCCGAAGTTTCAAAAACTACAGCGTTCAAGGTCACGGGGACGGACTGATGGCGTTGGATGTTCCACATCATTGTTCCATTACTGCTTAAAAAAAGAAGAAACTAAATAAAATAATCAGTTTAACATACGGAGAAAAAACGTAAGTATTGATTAACTAAACATCTATAACATAGTGATGATGACTAATCGTAGTAAATATGTCCTATGTTAATATGAGTTATGTTGATATTAGTTTGGTTTTGAAACAATCTGAAGCATTAAACTTAAGGTAATGATACCTTAATAGTTGACCATGAGTTCTTGAATATATAGCTAGCTGTGAAGCGCCAACATATTACATCGACTTGTTTATTTTACACCGGGTTGTTTCACGTTTTTCAAATAATTTTTGACACTCAATACTGGCCATGACACTCAGTACTGTGGAAACCAATGCGAAGAGAGAGAAAAAGATTCTTCATAATTACTACCAAAAGAATCAAATTTTTACAGTTACATTCTAACAATTTATTTTGCGATAAAAATCAATATTCAGCCATAACCACCAAAGCAGTAAACATTTCCCAGACAAAAAGGCGCAATTTTTGCCGCCCGAAGATAAACATGTAACAAAAGTTTGCCGATAAATAAATTTACTTACGAAAGCTCCGAGCAATATTATAAAGGGTTTATTATAAAATTTGTTTTAACAAGCTCGAGATGGAGATATAGTACGTATTATTTTGCTATAAGGTAAAGTAGTATTAATAAAGGTAAGGTAGTATTACTATTTTAACTTTCAGCAACTTCCAGTGTATATGCAAATACTATATTTTATTATATAAACCAAATTTAAGGATGTTAGTGTATCTTTTGGATACGTTCATGGCCATGGGACAGACAGATGTTAAACGTCCTAGTTTATTACAATTTTATATTCTGTATTAGGGTGTAACTAAAGAAGTCTGCAGTTTATGATCATGTCACCAATGGCACCAATTCAACTATAATGTTATAAGTCTTCACGAACGAAGATCGACAGTTCCCGACTGATGATAAATGTATGATTCCCGGAGCTATTGGAATAAAGAAATATTATAATTTTAAAAGAAAAGATTTTCTTGAAAGGGTTTTTTTTTCGAAGTTCGATGTAAATAATGAATTACATCATATACGTCACCATTAGTACTTAACTATTACACAATTTTGGTACTAAGTTATGGTGATAATATTTTTTTATATTGTTTATAAAACTAATTAATCTTCAAAATAATTGCTATGTAATTTGTTTTGGCTCAAATTCAAATATACTCACTGCAATTACTCACCCTAACACTCGTTTGGCGAAGTTGCTAATTCTAATAATTTTTATTTATGAGTTTATTTCTTATTTGGTCCTTCATGGTGTTTTCATTTGTGAGTTGAAAAGGTAAAATTATACACTTCACCATACGGTTTGTCACCGAGATAATCGGAAGTTCATGCAAGGTCTCCTGTCAATCATTGTTGAAATAATATTATATCCGCACACATTTTGATTGATTTTTATATTCCATTAATTTTAAACACTTTACAGACTAGACTGCTATGTAAGTTTCATTTGAACAATATGTAGTACTATTGTTCTAGCATCGTTTTGTTACTGGTCATACTTGCTGAGTTTCTGTCATTTGTACTAAAAACACCGTTCTGTACTGTTTTCAGTTTGTAACTAACCACCCAGAACGCCCCCTCTGATCAGCTCTACATCTGTGCTGTATGCTACAGCTGTGTGTGGCTTTCTCTTGACAGTGAGTCATCGCACTTGTGACCAGGACACGGATATTAGAGACGTTCCCGCCACCGCAACCGTTGAAGCGGGAGTGAGAGCAAGCCCTAGTACTATGGTACTATGGTACTATGGTATATAAACACATTTTCTACCTCAGAAATTCAACAGAATTACGTCCTTACTTCAAGTGTTTAAACGAATAGTACAAATTTTTAAATTGAAAGTAATATACGGATTTATCAGTCTGTCTCTTGGCTGACAAAGGCTATGTGAAATGTTGAAAGTTCAAAATTCAATAAAATGTGACAAAATCCGTATGTAAGATTCATTTTAACAATAAACGGTTACTGTTACGATTGCTATACTTATTGATTTACGCCTATAATATTTTTTAAATTAACATACTTCAACTTATTAATTCATCAACTATATTGTTAATATATAATTAATATTATTCGACCAAGTAATTTTATTTCCATTTTGAGTTTATAAACACTATTATAAATTATAAACACTATTCTTGTTCGTGACAACAGAAGTTGTTGACAACATAAGTACAAGGGAACGTACATACATACAACTCATTATCATCATAAAAACAAATTACTATGTACATATGACCCTACATTAACATATGTATAAGGAATTATTTTTAATTTTTTTTTTTATATTGTACAACAATCTTATATGTCGTTGCGAAAAACCGAAGTTATCTTATCATTATTTTAATATAGTATTAATAAACAAGAGAATCATACCATTAAGTAAACGATAATGACACTCCAAAGCTGACTCCCAATAAGTTTAATATAACTTGATAACTAAGCTAATGTGTCTGTCAAGCTTGGAAACTATGAGCTTAATATTCACAAGACGAGACAGATGTCCCAGCTACCCATTATACTTATATTAAATTTCTTTAAAACGACGAAGATTCTCGATTTCTTTACATTTTTTAACTAATTTGTAAAAAAAGTTTTTTTTTTTATGTTCTGATGTTTCTTAATTTTTAGGAAGGGTTGTGTAGCAACATTGACCTCCGATAGAAATTTCACTATTGTTTGACATTGAACTTCGAAGATACACCAGGGTAGTAAGGGAACTCTGTAATCAAATTGGAGATGTATGTTGTGTGTGTGTGTGTATGTATTGATGTTTTTTTTATTTATCAGAATTTTATTGTTATTTTTTATTATAATAACTTTTAACCATTCTAAATGCCGTTTGCTTTTCTATTGCTATGTATTTCTATAGCTTGCTTGAACCACTATATGTATACATACATACATACATTAGATAAAAACAAACTGTCTTCGAAAAATTTATACACAATAATTAATTATAAAATCATAACTGCTGTTTAAAATAAAATTACAATTTTTAATACATATTCTTTAAAGTACATATACTTACTTTTTCGCAATATTTAAACTTAATATAAAGTATATATATCCATTATGATGCGAAAATAATACTAAATATATCTACAGGGAAATGGAAATAATTGAGATTCATATCAAATAAAAATAAACAACGTAACCAAATACCAGAGGATTACAAGGGAGAGTCGGAATAAATTGGTACGTTTAAACATATTGGAACGAACAATTTATTTAACAAGCAATAGACTTCAATAATTGGAAACAATTAATATTTTTACGCGTAGTGATTTGTAGTGGTATTAATATAAGACAATCCAACCAGCAATGCGAAAAATTATTATATATTTATATATTTGATTTTATCAAAGTAAAATGAAATCAAGAAAGGTCTTATATACATAACGTCATTGCGTATGGTTACAAGACATAATAAAAATGTACATACACTTGAATAAATTTTGCACCATGCAGCAAGTTAGTGTAGCACAAGTTAGTGCAGCAACACTAAATAAAGCTAGATGCCTTACAATCCCAAGTGTACTCTTCAAAAGAGATCAATCGCGATATAACTGGTGGCGCAAAAGTAATGTCATAATGTGAACGTTCCTTAATTTTTACAAATGGTAAAAAAAAGAAAAGGTTATAATATGCATAACAGCATATCAAATCCCTATAACGTTTACTACCAATTTTAAGTAAAAGCGCTTCTGAATCTTGCTTCTAAAAACCGAAAATTTAACAAATAATTTATATATAACAAAAAATTACAACTGAATTCTAATTTTAAAAGATTGAAACTTGATCACTACTTCTAGCCAATAGCGACAAAAGTGAACACACTTCATACAATCCGAGGATCGCATTTAGTTTTCCTCGAATAATCCGGCTTAATAATTGTAACTTATTGGTTTTAACTTTTAGAGTAAACCGTCGTTTGCTGGTCGTCTGAAAATTATAATAATCATGTGCGTTTCATGTGGTAGGACCGTGTTACAGAGTCCCCCTTGGTAAGTACCAGCATTACTAGTTAATTTATTGCGAAGTAGTAACATGCAAGCGCGTCGCTTACCGTAAAGCGGGGACTTGTTCGTCTAGCACATTTATATGTCATTAAGAATTGCGCCAATCTATCTACATATATTAACATGCATCCCTTAATGACTTAACTCTTTCATTGTTTATTCTTGATATCCAAGCATTGGCATTTCTACCTAAGATCGTGTATTTAATAAAATTGTTTATAGGTTATATTATTGAAGGCTTTAATTTACTTTACTATTAGTTATTAATTCAGTATAAGAACTTCGCGAGTTCAAACCTGGGTTCTGAGCTGAGCCCGTCACTAGAGATGTGAGGTATAACTCCATACCCAAAAGCTGCGTTGGCAACAGTGCCCTTCGAACCGGATTATTCGTTTCTTAATGCGGGATATATATAATTTTTTTACAATTTTTTAGAGAAAATTTTATGTGTCTTGTTTGCCAATGAAAAATCAATTATAACCAGATTCGTGTTTTTCGTCGCAAATCTGGAATAGTCGATCAATGTAGAGTAAACAAAAATATAATACCATTTTACCGCTTAAATAAATTCTACATCGTTAACTTTCTTTTAGTTTCCGTTAACAGAATTGCTCTGGAGAGTTGAACGCATTAAGAAACGCTTAAAGGGACTGACTGGTCTCATAAACTGTATACCGAATCCCTTTGAACGTTATGGACAGTGAGAGAGCGAAGTCCTATTCAGAAGTAGCTACACTAAATACTGCAACGAAGTAACTTTATTTTCAGCAAACAATAACAATAAAAGTTAACTAATCATCACTATGAGAGCCAAGCATTATAGAAGTACTCTTTAAATAAACTTTATCTCTTAACTCTAATCCATCATTAATAAAAACTTATTTTTAACGGTAACGGTTTGTAACGGTAGACTCCCACACAAAACCTTCTTGGCCCTACGCTGCGCTCATGACCCAAAGCTTTAAGATTTTCTATTTTATATTATTGATGAAACATCGACGAATCCCTTGCAATTACAAAGTTATTAAAATAACACGCAATCCATGGCCAATTAAAACGACATCGTTTTTAGTTATTGATGCCGATTCCATTATTTTTAACTGCATCGTGTACATACGAGTACGTACCTACCAGAACAATATTTACTCATCCTTTTATGGCGCAAAAGAATAAAAACGAGGCTCCAAAATTAGACATTTACATTACATGTATCGACGGCTGGTCTATAGCAGATTGACCGCCGTGATCAAGAAGAATGTTTTAAATGATGTAGCAAAATGATCTATTAGGTAGCACAGAATAAATTTCCTATTTTCTCTAGTCATAGAACTCCTTTTGCACAGCTTGTCCGGTTATTACTATACTCTCACTGAAAAGCGATCTAAGGTAAAATTGTTTAGGTTTATTCTGGTTTAGTTTTATTTTAGTCTGGCTTTCAGGCGTTCTGCCAAAACAAATTAGTCCACTATGGAGCAGCTGATATTACTGAACGGATTATAACTAAACATTAATCCTTTTTCTAGGGGATAAATGACGAGAGTAGCAAATCGTGCGTCAAAAAGTAACAGACACCTTCTTATAACAACACAGCGCCACACAGAACTTTGTTGGCCTTGCGCTGAGATCGTCATTCCTAGATTTAGAACCTATATATCTTTATACCCAATTATTACACTGGCAACATTTCACTTATGATCGAAACAAAAGTGCTCGCATATTTATTTCTTGTAGATAAAAAAAAACTGATAATGAAGTGGTACCACAGCATGTGGCCTCTGCTAAAGAGACCTAACATTTGTCAAATATTAAGTGGTTGTAAGACACTTGCACAATTCGCTTGGTATTCTACAAAGTTATATGATCATTACCATATTTGCTTAAGAGGCTATTGTTTTGAAATTAATTACCATACATAGAGTTTTACCGACTTATATTTCAGAATGACAAAGGCAAAGTCGAGCTAAGTAAATTTTCGAATTATTCAATTATTTCAAAATTACGGAGTAGAACCAACAGCGGTGATTTTTATAAAAAAAGTGAATCACTTATCATTCCGTACCCGAATTTCTCATTTCAAACCTTAAACAATTTTTCAAATCTGACAAACGTAACATACAACACAATATGAATGTAAGGTAGATCAACCTTTATGTAAATAATATCAGAATAACAAGCTCAGATTAGAGTCAAGAACAGATTTGGATTATTTAATTAGTTCAACAACTCCCGAGGAGGGTTGCCGTCAGGCTAGCGGCCTGCCGTAAACTTCAGCAAAACTCTTACAGCACAAACCACAGTAAATACTACGTACAATGCCGACCCCATATAAATGGGAAAAGGGAGATGATAAAGATAATCAGTTCAAAACAATTAAGTGGTACTAAAGGCAAGTAAATTGCTTGTTCCAAACTTGATATGAACATTTACAATTTTAAATAATACTCAATTCTAACAAATGTAAATATTGACATGAAAAATAACACGTACCTTGAGCAAAACCAAAGCAATTTGAGACCGAGGAAGGTACAAATAATGTGAAAAAAAGGCAAGAAGCTTGGGCAAAATGAGCAATTCGAAAAAGCGGTAAGTTACAAGAATAATAAATTACTTTTATTACAACATTGTCTGAGATTATTTTCGTTTCGATGGATACTAATATCCTGCCGCAAGCATTACATTACGACAAATATTAACGACATTTTTTCTGTCACCTAACATATTGTATGAGGCACACGATTCATGACACATACTTTGCGATGAAAAGAAATATTCTTATTCTGCGTTTTTTCGTTAAAAGACATATTGTAGTTCTATGATTACAAAGATAAGTCAAAGAGAAAACTATCAATCACCTAAAATGATATGACGGGTATATGTGGTAACGTAGTGATTTTGTTCTGTAGAATGCTAAAAAAATAGTAAATGATGTCTTAGTATGCTTCGAAACCGAATCATAATAAATCTTTCCTGTGTAAATCATTTAAAAGGAAGAAAAAACCACTTTCCTTGTTATTAAAAAGTAAAAAACAAAAATACCCGAAAATAACGTCCGCACGCTCGCGCACTTACAATTTTTACATGGTATTTAAAGTGCAAAAATCTCCAAAACATCCACCTTAAAAGTGTGAAGGTTTATTCTAGTTGAGAATAATCATCCCAAAGTTTAGTTATTATTACATATTAAATTCAGAACTGAGAAGAGTTAAAGCCAAGATGTTATAAGTAGTATGGCTCTTGCAGAGTCCGACTGCAGCAACAAGCCAAATTGTTGTTACAGGCAGGCGTGACACTTACCATCAGGCGCACGATTTGCTAGTCTCGTCACTTTATCTCATAAAAAAACGAATCATTTAGCCTTGCTTTGATTCCCACTTGGGGCTAATATTTGGTTGACTTACAGATAATTACGCTAGTCACGAGAAATATCTAGGGTTATCTTAAAGTAGGGTCAGCGTGTTTTCAAATATAGAAGCATTGATCAATGTTTTTCTTTTTACTTCGAGCCGTGGTTGTGTATAATTAATACACATCACTTGTTCATTTATTTATTTATAAACATTTGTAAACTTAAGTTAACTGTTAAACGCCTATATGGGATACAAATGAAATTAATTATTAAAGTTTGCACTTAAAATATTTTTTGATTGTATAGTACACTTTCTTGATTAAAAATTCCTTTATTCTTTTTTTAAATAGGTCAAGATTGTGTATTTCTATTATGTCATTCGGTAGCTTGTTATATATTCTCGGCGCCATATCAAATATACTATTTCGAAGGTAAGCTCTTCGGCCATTTATAGTTATCAATTAGTTTGAATGTCTATTTGTAATTATTTTATCGGTCATTTATTTGATTTTTAATATACAATGCAAGTATGTGTATATTCGAAACAATATACACATACTTGTTACAGTGAATATTCGATTTTTAATAAATAATGGTCTGCACGTATCTTGTACTTCCGCTTGGGCAATGGCTCTATACATTTCTTTGCAACAAACACACTTTGCTTATTTATTTGTAAATTAATAACCTGTCGAGTTTCTTGCGATTTAAATTGCTTTTTTCGATTTACTTCCAAGAGGGTGCACTTAACGTCTCAATGCAGTTGACGTTCGGTTAGACGGCTTGTCTACGTCGGTTAATCTAGATAAATATTGAATTAATTAAACGATATTTAATATCGTCTTTGCACTTTCGAGTTTCCTCAAGACTTTTGATTTTATGATCTTTATTAATTAAGGCAATTTGCAAGCTTTTTAAATATATAATACAGATATTAAACAAATCAATTTTTGTTCCACCGCCATACAGTAAGCTCTTCTGTGTTCCAATTTAAAGGGCAATTTTGCTAGTATAATTACTAAGTAAGGAATACCATTTATATTTTCTGAGTGACGAGCGCAGCGTAGCGCCAAACACGTTCTGTATTGCTATGAGAAGACGTGGCGCTTACCGGCAGAAGCATGCATTGCTCTTTTCTTTACTTTATATTCTAAACAAAATCTAAACTATTTTATCGCTAACCTACTTCACAAAGCTGTAGGACTTCATTGCGGAGTCCCTCTGTGATGGTACCGCTGCATTCTGCCGCCAAGCAGTAGTTATTCTGCCTCCAAGCAGTAGTGTTCCATTTTGAAGGCGTATGATTCTAACGATTGGGCATATAGTATCTTAAATCTCAAGGTGAGGAGCGCAGCGTGGTTACCAGCAGGATGTGTGTAGCACTGAGTTGTTATGAGCAGGCGTGTCGCTTACCATCAGGAGCACGACTTGCTCGTCTCGATACTTTATCTCATAAAAAGAAAAAAAAAATAATACTATATCTGCCATCATCTATGTGCAAATTAATATTGCGCAGTAAGGATATTAGCAATTATATAATAAATATATTAATGTATTATACATATTACAGTTATTATTATTCTATAATGTGAATAATTTCTAGCATCAAATTTAAAGATATCGTTACGAACACAAAGGGTTTTGTTCACAAAGAACTTATCTAAACGGTAAATTGCTGGAGGTAAAATTGTTCAAAACGAATCACTTTATTGAGTAAACTTTGGAATTTTCATTGCGAGCACACAGCTTAGAGAATTTATTTTTTAATCTTATTGTAATTATTCGATTTCATTTATGTTTATTTCATATTATAGAAGAGCCTTGTCTGTGAATTTTTTAATTACATATTTAGGCGGATATTGTATCCCTCCTGTTATTTCGGCAACTGTGCTGTTTGTTGCATTGGCCTTTATTTCAAATCCAGCTTAATTCACAGCGTTAAGCACCTTAATATAGATTTTCTGTGCAGCTATTATAATTTACAGCAAAAGCAATATTTTCATAAATAATTAAAGTTAAAACTCTAAATAAAAAAATATTGTCAAATTTTCAAAAAATACCTGACGTAAAATCCCTGATAATTCATAAAATAATAGTAGTAGATTAACTAACAGACATCCAGAAGGTACGAATGGTATCTAGTTTTGACTTATTTGTATTTGTACCAAAAACCCGATGGACTTGGGATATATTTAGTATTGTTAGTCTACATCTCTAAAATAAATATATTTTTATGCTCTCAGTCCTCAATGGTAGTAAGACAACTAAAAATTTTTATAAGTGTAAATTTTTTTCGAGTTTAATAAAACTAGCTTAGCTTCAGTAAAAAAACCGAAAAAGTTCAGTTTTCTCTTTTATTTATGCTCGCATGCATGCTTCACCTTTGCGGCGAACATCGAGGTATAATTCATCATATGCATATAGGATCACGTATTATTAGCAACAACCTTAACATGGGAATTATTGGCAACCCCTGCCCCTTCGTTTCTATGTCTTCGGCGTTGGTCAGCACTGCTGTTTTTTATGTAGATACCTTAATTACAACTTAACCGATTTTGATAAAATATGTTCAATTTATGTAAAATATGCTCCATTTTATCAAGTTATTAAAAATACAAAGATAAAGTTAAATATTCTATTAATACATCTATAACCATCCCTAACTTTATAAATAAGTAAATGTACAGACACTATTTCACCCTCCACAATTTTATTGCAATAAAAGTGCCATATAAAGTTATTTATATTACGTAATTTTATGAAATTAACAATATTTTTCTGTTTTTTTTTCTTTTAATTTTAACTGTATAATACTCTGCCAGTTAATAATGCGTAGTATTTACGAATAAACAAGAAGTTATTGTATCCGTGTAAATAATTATTTTGAACTGAGAATCTGTATTAATATAAATTTCTTTATTAATCTCAGGGGTACAATGGTCTCAGCCGAGGCAGTATCAGAGGCCGCTGAAGTAGGCGAATGGCGCAAATAAGAATGTAATCAAGTAGAAAATAGGCTTGTTAGTATACAGTCTTTAGGCTTATAAGACCTCACAGAGATTTTTTAAAGAATTGTAGCCCCGGCTGTGCATTGCCGTTCGAAACAAAAGATTCTTTATAGATTAGCACACATCTGTCTTTGTTAGTACTATACTATGAAAATGAAAATATTTATATTAATAGTTTAACCCGTGTTAACCGTGGTAACCTGCTTGCACAGTGCCACATCTGCTTGGCTCTGAAATGCGCTCATGACCCAGAGATTTTTTTTTACGTGATGAAGTGACGAGACGTGCAGGTCGTACGCCTGATGGTAAGCGTCACGCCTGCCCATAACAATACAGCACCACACAGATCATGTTTGGCTCTGTGTTGCGCTCGTCACCCAGAGATATTAGATGGTCTATCTCTTTGCCCTGAAATTGCACTGGCA